>ML245237.1:86921-100186 GCA_005239495.1 Nicotiana undulata
ATATGAATGAATGGCACGGCATCACCCTTCGTGCTTTAATCTTTTCCTCACATTGCAATAATAAATAAATGAATAATATGAATGAATGGAACGGCATCACCCTTCGTGCTTTACTCTCTTCCTCACCCAAGTAATATCAACAACAAATAACAACTTGGCAAGGAAATCAATTACCGAAATATCAATTCATAACCACCCGACATGGAGAATAACAAACAAAATCAACACATTTGCCCGGCAAGGGTCTCAGCTATAACCAATTCCTTAGGAGTACATAACTTCCCAAAAGAACTACTTCATAACATATTGATCATGGAGGTAATAACAAGTAATTAAGCAAAACGGACTCACGGACATACTTGACACACAATGCATAGGTACTCGTCACCTCACCTCTGCATTGAACATGATAACACACATAGCACATAGGACAATAACTATTCCCTCACCAAAGTTAGGCAAGACACTTACCTCGGGTCCAAGAATAGCAATTCAAGCTTCTAATACCACCTTCCCTTTTGAATACAACTCCGAAACGACAATATCTAGGCATAATTAACTTATTACCATCAATAATGACTCATTAATACAATCCCATAGCCTAATTATACAATTCCTAGCATTCTTCCAAAAATACCAAAATTCGACCCCGGGCCCGCTTGGTCCAAACACGAGGCTCGGACCAAAACCCGATTAGCCCTACCCCCACGAGTTCAAATAAATAATTTATTTTGAAATCCGACCCCGAGTTGAGGTTGAATTACCCAAAATCCCATAAAGCCTAACTCTACCCAAATCCCCTAATATCTACTTTGATTTAGGATTTTAGGCCTAGATTCTAGTGGTTGTTTAAGATAAATGGAAGAATTAGGAGCTAAGATCACTTACCCAAGTGGTTATGGAGGGAAATTAGCTTGAAGGTCGTCAATGGGGGTTGGAGGAAGAAGAGAATGCGAAAAATGTGAAAATCCCGTAAGTGTGTTCTTTTTTGGGGCTTTTAAAATAACTGGGCGAAAATGCCCTATGCGATCGCGGAGAAGGGGTTGCAATCGCATAGGGGTCTGGGTCTTGGTCAATGCGATCACGGGGGTCTACTGTCTTGAGCTCTGCGATCGCGGAAGGGAATATTCCATCGCAGAGAGTAATTACCCGGCCCCGACCCAGATCACCCACACTCTATGCGAAGCGAAAGCACCTATGCGATCGCATAGAGTCACAGAACCCCCCCCCCCTCTCAATTACACTATGCGATCGCGACATAGCCTATGCGATCGCATAGAGGAAACTAACAGACACCAGAAAATCATCACTACACCAGATATTTCCACTTTGCACACCCCGTTAACTACCCGAAACTCACCCGAGCCCTCGGGTCTGAGCTGTGCGAAGTCTGTCCTGAATAATCTTCACCTTGTCCAAAGCATCCTGGACTAACTCAGAACTCAAAAATCTAGCCTCTCCCGGCTCAAACCATTCAACTGGGGACCGACACTGTCTACCATACAACGCCTCATACGGAGCCATCTGAATGCTCGACTGATAGCTGTTGTTGTAGGCAAACTCTGCTAAAGGCAAGAACTGATCCCATGATCCACCAAAGTCAATGACACAAGCTCGCAAAATATCCTCCAAAATCTGAATAGTACGCTCAGACTGTCCGTCCGTCCGAGGATGAAATGATGTGCTCAACTCAATCTGCGTACCCAACTCTTGCTGAAATACTCTCCAGAAATGGGAGGTAAACTGAGTACCTCGGTCTGATATAATGGATAAGGACACACCATGCAATTTGACAATCTCTCTCATATAAATCTTTTCCAACTTCTCTACTAAATACGACACTGACACCGGAATGAAGTGCGCTGACTTGGTCAGCCTATCCACAACAACCCAAACCGCATCAAACATCCTCTGAGTCCGTGGGAGCCCAATTACAAAGTCCATGGTGATACGCTCCCACTTCCACTCAGGAAGCTGAATCTGCTGCATCAAACCACGGGGTCTATGGTGCTCGTACTTAACCTGCTGACAGTTTAAACACCGAGCTACATAAGCCACAATGTCCTTCTTCATTCTACGCCACCAATAATGCTGCCGCAAGTCCTAGTACATCTTTGCGGCGCCCGGATGAATAGAATACCGGGAACTATGGGCCTCCTGAAGTATCAACTCACGAATACCATCCACATCGGGTACACAAATGCGACCCTGCATCGTAAAAACCCTCTCATCATCAACCGTAACCCGCTTGGCATCACCGTGCCTGACTCTGTCTCTGAGAACACATAAGTGACGATCATCATATTGCCTAGCACGAATACCATCATACAATGAAGAACGAGCTACAATATGGGCCAACACACTACCAGACTCGGAAACCTCCAATCTCACAAAACGGTTGGCTAAAGCCTGAACATCCAAAGCAAGAGGTCGATCTCCAACTGATAAATAGGCAAGACTACCCATGCTGACTGACTTCCGACTCAAAGCATCGGCCACCACATTGGCCTTCCCCGAATGATAAAGAATAGTAATATCATAATCCTTCAACAATTCTAACCACCTCCTCTGCCTCATGTTCAACTCCTTTTGCTTGAACAGGTACTGCAAACTCTTGTGATCAGTGAATACCTCACAGGGTACCCCATACAAATAGTGCCTCCAGATCTTCGAGGCATGAACAATCGCCGCTAACTCCAAGTCATGAAATTGATAGTTCTTCTCATGGATCTTCAATTGACGAGAAGCATAGGCCCTTTCCGTCCTACATCAATACCGCACCAAGCCCAACCCATGAAGCATCACAATACATAATATACGGTCCTGAACCTGTGGGCAAAACTAACACTGGTGCCGTAGTCAAGGATGTCTTGAGCTTCAAGCTCGCCTCGCACTCATCCGACCACCTGAACTGATCACTCTTCTGGGTCAACCTGGTCATCGGGGCTGCTATAAATGAAAAGCCCTCCACAAATCGGCGATAATAACCTGCTAAGCCCAAGAAGCTCCGAATCTTTGTGGCTGAAGTGGGCTTAGGCCAATCTCTAACTGCTGAAACCTTCTTGGGATCTACCTGAATACCCTCTGCCAACACAACGTGGCCCAAGAATGCCACAGAACCTAACCAGAACTCACATTTAGAAAAGTTGGCGTACAACTGCCTATCCCCCAGGGTCTGAAGAACAACTCGAAGATACCGCTCATGCTCCTCTCGGCTATGGGAGTATATCAAGATATCATCAATAAACACAATCACGAACGAGTCCAAATAAGGCCTGAATACCCGATTCATCAACTCCATGAAAGCATCGGGGGCATTCGTCAACCCAAACGACATAACCAAAATCTCATAATGCCCATAACGAGTGCGAAAGGCCGTCTTAGGAACATCCGACGCCCTGATCCTCAACTGATGGTAACCAGATCTCAAGTCTATCTTAGAGAATACCGTAGCACCCTGAATCTGATCAAATAAGTCATCAATCCTCGGCAAAGGATACTTGTTCTTAATAGTAACCTTATTCAACTACCGGTAGTCAATACACATCCTCATTGAGCCATCTTTCTTCTTCATGAACAACACTGGAACACCCCAAGGAGAAACACTAGGCCTGATAAAGCCTTTATCCAACAAATCCTGCAATTGCTCCTTCAATTCCTTCAACTCTGGCGGATCCATACGATACGGTGGAATAGAAATGGGCTGAGTGCCCTCAACTACCTCAATGCAAAAGTCAATATCCCTGTCGGGTGGCATACCCGACAGGTCAGCAGGGAATACCTCTAGGAACTCGCGAACCACGGGCACAGACCCAATAGAAGGAACCTCGGCACTCGAATGACGAACATAGGCCAAATAGTACAAACAACTTTCTCGACCATGCGTCGAGCCTTCATATAAGAAATAACTCTACCAGAAGAATGACTAGGAGTACCTCTCCACTCTAAACGAGGTACTCCTGGCAAGGCTAAGGTCACTGTCTTGGCATGACAGTCCAGAATAGCATGATAGGGAGATAGCCAATCCATCCCCAATATAACATCAAAGTCAACCATATCAAGAAGTAAAAGAACAACTCGAGTCTCCATACCACCAATAACTACTAAGAAACCACGGTAGACTCGATCTACCACTATAGAATCACCCACCGGTGTGGACACATGCACAACAGTACTCAAGGAATCACGGGGCATACTCAAATAAGGGGCAAAATATGAAGACACATAGGAGAATGTAGATCTCGGATCGAATAACACCGAAGCCTCTCGGCTGCAAACTGAAACCGTACCTGTAATAACTGCGTCAGAAGCCTCAGCATCAGGACGGGCAGGAAAAGCATAGCACTGGGGCTGAGCCCCTCCAACCTGCACATCTATGGGTCTACCTGCTACGGGCTGACCTCTACCTCTCATGGCCTGCCCTCCACCTCTATGAGTTTGACCTCCACCTCTAGCACCACGACCACCACCCCTCGCTGGCTGAGGGGGTGGGGGTGAACCTGCTGCGGAGACCATGGTGCGAGAACCCTGATACTGAGAACTACCAGAAGCCCTGGGGCAATACCTCACAATGTGCCCATGAACACCACAAGAATAACAAGGTCTCTGTTGATGTGGCTGATGACTCTGGAACTGCCCCTGACGACCTTGATAACCACCCTGGTAGCTCTGAAGTGGCTGTGCACTGATAGGTGTTGGTTGTGCACTAATAGGGGTTGGCGGTGCACGGTGAGATACCTGAAGTGCTGACTGAAAAGGTCGGGGTGGATGGCCTCTACCGAAAGAATCCCTGCCTCCAGATGAGGCTCCACTGAATCTACCGAAGTGACGGGGCCTCTTGTCAGCCCCCTGACCATCTCCCTGTGACAGAATCATCTCAATCCTCCTGGCCACATCGGCCGCATCCTGGAATGAAATATCTGTACCTGACTCCCTGGCTATCTGGAGTCTGATGGGCTGAGCTAAACCCTCAATAAATCTCCGCACTCTCTCACGATTAGTGGGAAGTATCATAAGTGCATGCCTGGCTAGAGTGATGAACCTGGTCTCGTACTGAGTGACAAACATAGATCCCTGCTGGAGGCGCTCAAACTGCCTCCGAAGATCCTCCCTCTGAGTAACTGGAAGGAACTTCCCCAAGAATAACTCGGAGAACTGAGCCCAAGTCAATGGTGCAGACCCAGCTGGTCTGGTCAGGCAATAGTCTCTCCACCAAGTCTTGGCTGCGCCAGATAATCGAAAAGTAGCAAAGTCAACTCCATTGGACTCCACTATGCCCATGTTCCGAAGAACCTCATGACAACTGTCCAAATAATCTTGTGGATCCTCTGACGGTGCACCAGTAAAAGTAGAAGTGAATAACTTGGTGAATCGATCTAGTCTCCATAGAGCATCTGCTGACATAGTTGCACCCTCGGCTGCCGGTGCCACAACACCTGGCTGAGCTACTCCAGCTGTCTGAGGTGCTGGAGTCTGAAACTGAGTGGCAACCTTCTCTAGGGTATGAATAACAGGAGTCTGTGTCCCTCCCCCAGCCTGAGAACCAGCTGGTACAGTAGGAAGAAGACCGGCCTGAGCCACACTCTCCATAAGTCCCACCAAGCAGACTAGAGCATCCTGAAGCACCGGGGTGGCAATGAACCCTTCCGGGACCTGAGCTGGTCTGACTGGAACCGTTCGAGCAGGAACCTCACCGGCATAGTCTAATTGTGGGTCCTCTACTGGAGCCGCTGCTCTAGATCTGCCTCGGCCTCGGCCCCTCGTAGGAGATGCAATAGGGGGATCGGGCTGCTGACCGGTCGATGAGGAAGCACGCATTCTCGCCATCTGCGAGAGAGTAAGATAGAGACTCAATTAGTATTTAGAATTAAGATGGCACGACAGAGAATGAAAGATAAGTTATTCCTAACTTTGCAGCCTCTGGCGGATAAGTAGAGACGTCTCCGTACCGATCCCTCAGACTCTACCAAGTTTGTCCGTGAGTTGTGAGACCTAAACAACCTAGTGCTCTGATACCAACTTGTCACAACCCGAAATCCCACCTTCGGTCCATGACTGCGTCTAACGTTGCACCCGCTAGGCTAGCCAATGAACAATTACATTAACATGTTAACACTGAAATAAAAGAAATAACTAGAACATTTTATATTCCTCTTTAAGTGCGGAAGCAGATAAATTCTGAATTTCATACAAATACCCATAACACGATTCGTTTACAATATCCCAGAATCTGAAGTCACTAACTCACGAACTGTCTATGAGTAAATACAAGGTCCGAAGAAATAATACATAACTGTCTCAGAACTAAGAAAAACAAGACAGAATGGAAAGATAAGGATGGAGGAGACGCCAAGGCCCAGAGACATTTGCGAGTCTACCTTGAAATCTCCGGAGTGGACTGAAGGATGCTCCCTAAATTAGTGTCCACCGGGTCCGGCTGCGGGATCTGCACAACATAGAGAAGTGCAGGTGTAGCATCAGTACAACCGACCCCATGTACTGAGCAAGTGCCGAGCCTAACCCCGTCCAAAGTAGTGGCGAGGCTAGACACGACAACGATAACCTACCTGTACAGTTCTACCAAAAATATAGCAAGGAAGTAACAAATATTTAACAGATAAACAAGTAATACAAGGACAAGCAGGGGGGAGGGGAGGCAAACAGGTAAGAAGAAAAATGAGATGTCGAACACAAAAAATAAACAGATAAATGAATGGCAGGGCATCACCCTTCGTGATTTTACTCTCGTCCTCACGATGCAACACGTAAATATATGAAATGATTGCAATAATAAATGAAATGAATGGCACGACATCACCCTTCGTGCTTTACTCTCTTCCTCACAGTGCAATAATGAATAAATGAAATGAATGGAACGGCATCACCCTTCGTGCTTTTACTCTCTTCCTCACATTGCAATAATAAATAAATGAATGATATGAATGAATGGCACGACATCACCCTTCGCGCTTTAATATTTTCCTCACATTGAAATAATAAATAAATGAATAATAGGAATGAATGGCACGTCATCACCCTTCGTGCTTTACTCTCTTCCTTACCCAAGTAATATCAACAACAAACAACAACTTGGCAAGAAAATCAATTACCGAAATATCAATTCATAACCACTCGACATGGGGAATAACAAACAAAATCAACAACATTTTCCCGGCAACGGTCTCAGCTATAACCAATTCCTTACGAGTACATAACTTCCCAAAAGAACTACTTCATAACATATTGATCATGGAGGTAATAACAAGTAATTAAGCAAAATGGACTCACGGGCATACTTGACACACAATGCTTAGGTACTCGTCACCTCACCTATGCATTGAACATGATAACACACATAGCACATAGGGCACAATACCTATTCCCTCACCAAAGTTAGGCAAGACACTTACCTCGGGTCCAAGAATAGCAATTCAAGCTTCTAATATCGCCTTCCCTTTTGAATTCAACTCCGAAACGACAATATCTAGGCATAATTAACTTATTAACATCAATAACGACTCATTAATACAATACCATAGCCTAATTATACAATTCCTAGCATTCTTCCAAAAATACAAAAATTCGACCCCGGGCCCGCTTGGTCCAAACATGAGGCTCGGACCAAAACCCGATTACCCCTACCCCCACGAGTTCAAATATATAATTTGTTTTGACATCTGACCTCGAGTTGAGGTTGAATTACCCAAAATCCCATAAACCCTAACTCTACTTAAATCCCCTAATTTCTACTTTGATTTTAGGATTTTATGCTTAGATTCTAGTGGTTGTTTAAGATAAATGGAAGAATTAGGAGCTAAGATCACTTACCCAAGTGGTTATGGAGGGAAATTAGATTAGCGGTCGTCAATGGGGGTTGGAGGAAGAAGAGAATGCTAAAAATGTGAAAATCCCGTAAGAGAGGGAATATGCGATCGCAGAGAGTAATTACCCGGCCCCCACCCAGATCACCTACACACTATGCGATCGCGGAAGCAACTATGCGATCACATAGAGTCACATAACCCCCTCCCCTCTTGAATACACTATGCGATCGCGACATAACCTATGCGATCGCATAGATGAAACTAACAGACACCAGAAAATCATCACAACACCAGATTTTTCCACTTTGCACACCCCGTTAACTATTCGAAACTCACCCGAGCCCTCGGATCTCAAAACCAAAAATACACACGACTCCCAAAACATCCAACGGACTTATTTAAGCATTTAAATAACCAAAATATCATCAAAATCAATGAATTAAACCTCAAAACTCATAGAATTGTCTTAAAACTTCATAAGGTTCAATTATTCAAATTTTGATCCGAAACACGTCATTTCAAGTCCGTTTTACCCCTAATTTCACACATAGCTCTCAACATATATTAAACATGTTCCGGGCTCTGGAACTATAATACGGGCCCGGTAACACGATTTTCACATAAATATTCATTTTCAAAAATCTTTATATTTTTCAGAAAACAATTTTATTTAAAAATTCACTACTCGGGCTTGGGACCTCGGAATTCGATTCCGGGCATATGCCCAGGTCCCATATTTTCCTACGGACCCTCCGACACCGTTAAATCACAGGTCCGGGTCCGTTTACCAAAAATATTGACCAAAGTCAACTGTATTCAATTAATTACTGCAAATTCAACTTATTATCAAATTTTCACATAAAGGCTTTCTGGCTACGCGCCCGGGCTGCGCACGCACATCGAGGTGAGATTAACGGAGGCTTTCAGGGCCTCGAAATACAAATATAGTTAAATTAACATAGGATGACCTTTTGGGTCATCACAAGGAGCGATAAGGGTGGCTATAAGGGGATAAGGGCGGATATGGTCAGGGATGATATGTGGTGACGTGAGAATATTTTGTTGGTGATTGATATGCGATGTTGTGATTTCCTGGTGATTTCTTTTATATATTATGTAATTTATTTTATAATTTCAGTAAATTTGATAATAGTCAGATATATGTTGAAATTATGAGCCTGTGGATATTGTCGGGCGGATTATGATATGGGCACGAGGTGCCGGGGATAAAAGATGAATTTATTATTTGTACGTGAGTTGTCCGTGCAGTTGTGACAAAAATATTGGCATGAGGTGCCGCGAGAATATGAAAATGGGCTGAGACCCGTATTTTTTATTTGAAATAAGGTGTCACATGGTGACTTTTATTTGAAAGAATTATTCAAAAAAATTTATTTGAAGGAAGTATATTCGAAATATATTTAACGAAAGATATTATATCCTAAAGATCACTATTGGGAAGATTTATAGGCGAAATACTTATATTTGAAGAATTTGATTAATTGGTCGTACTTGTATTCATTAATTGCTGAGCAATATATATGGTGTTCTTGTTGCCCTGCTATTTATATTACTAGTTTATTATTGTTACCATCATTGTTATTTGTTTCCTATTATTTTTATATGTAATACTGCGCAGGGTAATAGACTAGTGAGTGTTTTGATTGTACCTCGTCACTACTCTACTGAGGTTAGTCTTGATACTTACTGGGTACCGATTGTGGTGTACTCATACTACTCTTCTGCATATTTTTTGTGCAGAGCCAGGTATTGGAGATATCGACCTCGAACAAGGTTAGAGTGGCATCGCAAGAATTTAAGGTAGAGCTATTTGGTCGTCGCAGTCCCTTGGAGTCTTTCCATTTTATTGTACTGTCAACTTTTATTCAAACAATATTGTATATTCGACCTTGAGATCCTTGTTTGTATTCAGTTAGAGTTCGTGATTCAGTATTACCAGTCTTGGGAGGTTGTTTGATTATTTCCGCTGTTAGTTTTGAGTCTTTTAGCACTTGTATTAATTTATATGAAAAAGGGGCTTGAATTGTACTTGGAATCAGCTTACTTATTCTTAGAGACTAAGTGCCATCACGACTCCTGCGGTGGGATTTTGGGTCGTGACAGTTTATCAATAAAATCTTTTTTTCTTTATAGTTGTTTGTGATTGCAGTTCTATTTTTATGCACAAATTTATTGCATATAAATTGGCACGCCTAGTGGGATTATCTATACCTCTCATTTATTTTTTTCCAAGTTCAAGAATAAGATCAAACAATTTGACCATGTAAGAACAATTTGCAAATTTGACCAAAGCACTTGAGAAGTTGACCAAGTATATGGAGGATCGAGATACTCGCCTCGAGAAGTTAGCAAGTGATATCGAGAGCTTAGCAGAAGAAAAATCAATTCAAGCACCTGTGAAGCTTTCCGAAGATAAAGAAGGGGGAGAATTCGCTGCGAGGCAAACGATCATGGTCAAAGAGATCCAAGTTTCTTCAGAAGGTCTAATTCATGTTGATCAATGAAGGACTTTATCATGGGGACAATGGAAGATAAAATTGATCATCCGATTAAATCTTCCATCGCATATGCAAAGTCATACACATAACCGATTGATAACTTGAATATGTCTACTGGATATCAACCTCCAAAGCTTCAACAATTTGATGGCAAAGGAAATCCCAAGCAACATGTGGCGCATTTCGTCGAGACATGTAACAACGCTGGGACTTTTGGTGATCATCTTGTCAAACAATTTGTTCGTTCTCTCAAAAGTAATGCATTCGATTGGTACACAGATCTCAAACCCGGTTCTATCGATAGTTGGGAGCATTTGGTGCAAGAGTTTCTCAACCGTTTCTATAGCACAAGACGCATCGTAAGCATGATCAAACTTACAAACACTCATCACAGAAATGATGAGTCGATTATTGACTTCATAAACCGCTGGAGGAGCTTAAGCCTCAACTGCAAAGATCACCTTAGCGAAACTTGTGGCATCAAAATATGCATTCAAGGCATGCATTGGAGTCTTCGCTATATCTTACAAGGAATAAAGCCCAAAATATTTGAAGAACTAGCAACTCGTGCACATGATATGGAATTGAGTATGGATACAAGTGGAGAACAAAGGTTTCCTAGCTTTGAGCCTCATGATGAAATAGAAGTAGAGGATGCTGAGAATGGGGGCAAGTATTCATACGAAGATGAAGCTGAATAGTCCATGCATGTTGCAATGCTCCTCGACGCACGAGCCTAAACTACAAGTTATGATGCTCCTCAACGCACGAGCTTAAACTGCAAGTTATAATGCTCCTCGACGCACATGCCTAAACTACAAGTTATGATGCTCCTCAACGCACGAGCTTAAACTACAAGTTATGATGCTCCTCAACGCACGAGCCTAAACTGCAAGTTGTAATACTTCTTGGCACATGAGTCTGTATTACATGTCACGAAGCTCCCCAAGTTTGAACTAAATCTTTAAGACGTAAAGCTCTTAAAATTCGAGCAAAGTCTTTAAGTTTCAAAGCTCTTCAAATTCGAGAAAAGCCTTCAAGTTGCAAATCTCTTCAAATTCGAGCAAAGACCCAAGTCGAAAGCTCTTCAAAGTCGAGCAAAGACTTCAAGTCATAAAGCTTTTCAAATTAGAGCCAAACTTTAAGACGTAAAGCTCTTAAAATTCGAGTAAAGTCTTCAAGTTGCTAATCTATTCAAATTCGAGTAAAGACTCAAGTCTAAAGCTCTTCAAAATCAAGCAAAGACTTCAAGTCGCAAAACATTTCAAATTAGAGCCAAAGTTTAAGACGTAAGGCTTTTAAAATTTGGGCAAAGAATTGTAAAGTTCTTCAAATTCGAGCAAATTGTTCAAGTTGCAAAGCTCTCCAACTGTGAGATAAATCTTCAAGTAATGAAACTCTTGAAATTCGAGCAGAACTTCAAATTGTAAGCTAAATCTTCAAGTTGCAATGCTCCTCAACGTACGAGCCTAAATTGCATGTCATGAAGCTCTTCAAATTTGAGCAAAATCTTCAAGTCGAAAGCTCTCTAAAATACGAGCTTAAACTACAAGTTACTACGCTCCTCAGCGCACGAGCCTAAAATGCAAGTTATGATGCTCCTCAATGCACGAGCCTAAACTTCAAGTTACTACACTCCTCGAAGCATGAGCCTAAACTGCATGTTCTTACACTCCTGGCCCGCATGAGTCTAAACTGTGTACGACCCACAAAACAAAAAGAAAAAAAGAAGAAAAAAAGAAGAAAAAAAAGGTCCGCTAGGTTGAAAACCTTGAGAGAGGCGGCCTAGGCAAAAGTTAGGACATAACAAAAATATAAAAAAAATAATAAAAATCCCATTCTGAACTACGATATGAATTGATCCTCTTCACCGAGGTACGTAGGCAGCTTAGTGTAACGACCCAGCTGGTCGTTTTGCGTATTAGGGTCCCAATTCCTTAAATGAAACCTTCCATAGAGGCTATTCGTGCTTTATGACTCGCGGGAGCGGGTGGGTCGGTATTTGGGAATGAATTGGATGGTTTAGGAACACTTGGTTCCTTAAGGTTGGCCTATTTGGCCAAGTTTGACTTCGGTCAACATTTTGAGCAAACGACCTCAGAATCGAGTTATGACAGCTCCAGTAGCTCTGTATGATGATTTCGGACTCGGGCGTATGTTCAGCTCGGGTTTCTAATGACCCAGGAGTGTTTCGGCGCCGAAATGGAAATCAGGATTTCCTTAAGTTTAGAAATTGGCCTGGAACGGGACTTCATGCTATAGGGGTCCGAATGGAATTTCGGGACCGAAAATTGTTCTGTATAGTCATTTATGACTTGTCTGCAAAATTTGGGGTCATTCTGAGTAGTATAGACCCGTTCGGTGCAATGTAAGGAATTCTAGAATTTCAAAGTTCTTAAGTTTGATCAATTTGGTTTTGGGGTTGAATTTTGAGTTCCGTGGTTGTTTTTCATGTTCCGGAAGTTTGAGCGAGTCCGTATCATGAATACAGACTTGTCGGTGCTTTTGGACAGGGTCGCGGGGGGCTCGGGGGTGTTTTAGACCCCCGGGAGCTAAGTCAGAAAAACCAAAAATTTTTCCGTCTGGTTTCCTTCTCTGCGATCGCAGAAGCAGGGATGCGATCGCAGAGAAGTAATTATGCTGGGCTATCCAATGTTCTCTGCGATTGCAGACATAACTCCGCGATGGCATAAGGTCCCCTTCCCAACTCTCTGTGCAGAAAGCAGACTCACCCCTGCGATCGCACAAGTCACCTACCTACCACCCGCCCTACTACCTGTTCCTCTCTGCGGTCGCGAACCTCACTCCTGCGATCGCGAACCTCACTCCTGCGATCGTATAAGCCTACCTCCCTACCCTCTGCGATCACATAGTGCTTCCTGGGGGCCAGGGTCATTTGTTCTCCGCGATCGCAGGCCTGATG
>ML245238.1:494-50414 GCA_005239495.1 Nicotiana undulata
ATTTCCTAAGCAGATAAAAGAAGAGGTTATAGAGGAATTCTCTACTTCATTTTCCAAGAGGAAAATAAGTTTAATTGAGAGTGACAAGGTTGATGGTGATAGAAAGTTGTCCGTTGCTCATGACAGTTCCCATAAAACGGGGATCATAAGACTCTGTGATGACAAAGACCAAAGGAAGTTTTATTCTAAACTTTCTTCCAAGTGTGATCCGTACAAGCTTAATGGGATTGATGATATTTCTTCGGATTCAGACAATAATTTGAGTGACAAAAGTATGGAAATGCTAATCAAATAAGTTTGATTAGCATCACAAATGTATTTCTTTCTTTTTTCTAATTTAAAGAAATTATTAAATTTTGTAGGAAGGATAGTGTGTACGCAGACCTTACCCCTACCTTGTGAGGATAGAGAGGTTGTTTCCAATGGACTCTCAGCTCAGGAAAGCATAAGCACCACATTGATGAAAATACAGACAAGAGGAAACAGTACCAAAAAGTCATATAAAAAAATAATATTAATTTAAAATCCATTAACTTTAAAAAATTAAAATCCGAAATTCGTAAGCTCTCTAAATCCTAGCTCTGCAAGTACTATGTATTGTGCATGTAACATTTGCACGCAAGTGTCTTTAATTTCCTTCACTAATAGGAAGGGGGAAAAGGCAGTGTGGTGGATCTATGGTCACTTGTGGGTGGTTAAGCACCCGTTGTTTTTAACAAGATTTAGTAAATTCGCATAAGTAATTATAAAAATATTTTGATAAATATTGGAGTGAATCACAATTAAATTTATTTTTCCTCTTCTTTTAAAATTTAATCGGCGAGCATATGCGACTTTAAAATCGTAGATCGGTCAGGAGAAAAAGGTGCATAGCAATAACCACCAATAAGTTTGAAAACTGATTTGAACACAAAGAATGTCATTAACACAAAAAACTAAGTTTCTGGAAATCAACATGATGCTTGTGAACTCTTTTTTAATCGGTCAACCTCACAAGCTATCCGAGACAAGTTATTTCTAGTTATTTTTAAAGTTTTTTTATTTATTATGAGATAAGGGAAGAGAAAAGGGAAAAAGAGGATTGAACCACACATATTATAAGTGAAACTAACATTGAGAAAAATTCATACATTGAGGGTGTGTACGGATGAAAATGTTTTCCTTGAAAAATATATTTTTGGAAAATAAATGATTTTATAACTTATTTTCTTGTATTTGGTTAGATAGCAAAAAATATTTTTGAAAAATATATAAATAAGGCAAACACTATATGAGATGAAATGAGTAAAGGCGGAGAAAGGTGGTAGGTCGGGGTTTATGAGGGCCGGAGTGCCGGTAACGATGTTGGGGAAGGGGATGGGGTGGGTGGGAGGAGGGTGAGGGGTGAAGATAATATGGTGGGAAAGGTTAAGAGAGTTTGGAATTGAAGGAAAATGAATTCATAGAAAAATATTTAATTTAACCTAATCAAACATGATAATAAAATTAAAATTTTCCTTTGCACACCATGATATTTGGTAATTTGGATCTCCCACAGTTATGTTACATAACTTATGTATAAGATAAAAGGCGAGTCAATTTTTCACCATGCGGTTCTGTCATAAAATATATGTTGTATATAGCGGCGGAGCTATGATTTTTATTAAGGGAATCAAAATATAAAAAAATAAACTTATCAAGAAGTCAAGGGGTGTTAGTATATAGTATATATACTTATTTTAAAAAAAATTACCGAGCTATACAATTCCGATGAAGGGTGTCGTTTAATACCCCTTTGATGCATGTGGCTCCGCCACAGTTTGTATATATGAAAGTTGCATGTATGACCAATATTTTTGCCTAATAGAAAGGTCAACGTTCTTTATGTTTTTACTTATCAACTCGAAAGTATTCACAAATTAATACTTGCATTTTAATTTGGTTCCTCAATAATTGATATATATATATTTATTTGGTTTCATGAAATCATGACACACACATAAGAAGTTAAGAACTTCAATTAATCAAAGTGTATTGTTAATTCCTTTACATTAATGAGCTATATATTATAGTCGGAACTGTATTAAATACCCTCAATATGAAGTACAATTACAAAATACTTAAAAACTAGCAAAACCATGGATAACTGCATGGTTTTAGCAGATATATAATCCATTAAATCTGCGAGATTTTCACAAGTAAATGGATCGAGATTAAAATATATATTTTAATTAATTAAAGATTAAAAACACGCTACAAAGACCAAAATTAATATTTATCTAGGTAACAAAAAGGTCAATTTCCCAATAAATATGGTTGAAGAACCTTATATGGCCCAAAAAAGAAAACACAAATTAATTCAAACATATTTTCTTCCTTTGTACACAATGCTTTAATGTTCTCTCCACAAGAGGTCACCATCCTCCTCCTCCTCTTCTTCCCTAATTTGACTCGGGTTCTTCTCCACGTTGAACCCGACCTTTCCCTCGTCGTCGTCCTATTAACGACGAACGACGAGCAAAATCTCCTCTTTCCTCTATCAATATTTGTCACCATTTTATTAAATTCCACAAATTTTCAAAATGGGAGCCTTAAAACCATTCCAACTCTTGGAAATAAACATTATCTCCGCCCAAGATTTGCAACCTATTTCCAAGAAAATGAAAACCTACGCCACCGTTTGGGTTCACCCGACACGGAAGCTAACCACCGCCGTTGACGTCGAAGGTGGCAACAACCCCACGTGGAACGATAAATTTGTTTTTCGGGTAGATGAAGAATTTCTCCGGCAAGATACCTCAGCTGTACAAATTGAGATTCATTGTGTCCATTGGTTTAAGGATTCTGTCGTCGGCTCCGTTCGTGTCCTCGTCGGAAATCTCATCCCTCCGCCACCTCGGCCGCACCATAATCACCATCATCATTTTGGCATGCGTTTTGTTGCACTTCAGGTTTGAATCATTTCCTTCTTCATTTCTTGATAATATAGGAGTCTTTGTTGACGTGCATGCGTAAAGTTGCATGCAATATAATTTCAATTCCATCCTTCCACGTTTTCGTCTAACTTCATTATAATTTTAAAAAATGTACCATCTCTTCTGTTTTTCGTCAAATTTTGGTGTTAAGAATTCTATTGCTTTGTTTTAATAGGTTTTATTGTATGTGTCATGCATTGTTATAGGCACATGCTTAAAAGTATTATTATCAAGAGCTAAGTATTAACGTATCCTTGATAATTAATGAAAGATTTCTCATACCATTTTTTTCTTTCAAGGATTTCGTTGAATATCACATTTTTACAATGTTGTCTAGTTAGAGTTTTTGAAAATAATATTTAAGGCAGTCCATTACACTAAGCTTCCGCTATACGCTTGAATGAGGGAAAGGCCGGACCACGAGGGTCTATTGTACACAGTCTAACCCTACATTTTTGCAAGAGACTATTTCCACGGCTCAAAAACCTGTGATCTCCTGATCACATGGTAACCACTTTACCGGTTACGGCGTTACGCTAAGGCTCCCATTCTTTCGAAAATATTAAATAATTGGTGAAAGTTTTTGACTATAACTAAACGGTTCAAAAGTATTTCTTTGATAATTTGTATTATGTAACTTCACATTTAAAAGGTCAATGTTTTTTTTGGTTTAGGTACGTCGTCCATCTGGACGACCTCAGGGGATATTGAACATTGGTGTTGCATTACTAGATAGTACCATGAGAAGTATGCCATTGTACACTGAACTAAACAAGTCAGCTGTTGGATATCGAGATTTGATGGAAGAAGAACAGCTCCCTCAACATAACCAAAAACCAAATGGCGATAAAAGCAGCAACAACAATAACAATAACAGTAACAACAACAACGTGACTACTATTAAACCAATATTGCTACGTACAAAAAGTGAACGTAGCGAACGTGTCAAATTCGATGATGTTTCAAAGGCTAATAGTTCAGTAGTTGTTCCCTCAAAAGTGAAGAAGGCATATGACAAAGAAAGCTCAATTCTTAGTATTTCTTTGGAACCTCCACCTCAAATGATGGTGAAAAAGAAAGGTAAAGCAAGTTCTGTGATTAGTGGTGCCGAGTTAAAGGAAAAATCAAAGCCCAAAGGTAAGAAAGGTAAAGCAAGCTCAGTTTTAAGTGGTTCTATTATGAGCAAAGAGTCATCAATTTATAATGGGCCTAAAGAAGAAAAGCCCAAACTCAAACTTATAGCATTAGAACTTGAGAACAAAGAGAAGCCCACAAATGAAAAGAAGCCTACCAATGACTCATCAACAACTAAAGTAGTTGATGAAAAATCTATTACAAAGCCCAAAGGGTTGGATGCTAGTGTTAAACAAGATGAGCCCAAAGAGCCCATAACAGTAATTGGAAAGCCCATTCCAAAATATAGTGGATATGAGTTTGGAGGCCCAAAAGGGGCAGGACAAAATGGGAAATTTGTATTTGGAGGCCCAATTAAAGGAAATGCTCATCATTGGACTGACTCAGAAATTGGGCCCTCAGCATCCGAGGTCGCGGCAGCTGTAGCTGAAAAGAAATATCCGTTAGAGGATCAAAAGAGCTCGGTTTTGGATGGTTGGAGTTTGGACGAGAGCACTGAAGGTCTCAGGTCTAAGCTCGAGAGGTGGAGAATGGAGTTACCGCCAGTATACGACCGTGGGCATGCCTCGAGTAGCTACCATTCGACCGGTCGTCACGCGAGAAGGCACACACATGGGTCAAGTGGATTGTTTTCTTGTTTTGGTAACATAATGGGGTATGAATGCCAATGCATTTGTGGTAAGCCGAAAAGGAAATATAGCACAAGGTTCTATAGCCCATCAGTTGGCAGCAGATCATGGTTTTGAAAAAGCCCAAACCAGCTCAATCTTCTAAGGCCCAAAGCCCTTTACCGTCCAGTTGCTGATCAAAGTTGAATTCTTGGGCTATTGTTGCTCAGGTCACTTTTCTCCTATACTTGTTTATTATTTTCGGTCAAAGCCAGAGACTGATTCAGAATTTTCGTCAATATATAATACTGCTGCTTCATTGTGACAATTCATCTCAAACTTAACATTAATATTTTTATTTTATGTATTTTTAACTAAATATATAGTTGGAGTTGAGCTTGCAACCCTCTCCTGAAACTGTAACATATGCCACTGGTTTGTATGATTCTTTTTATTATTAAATATTGGATTTGGTTTTTTGGATGAGAAGATCTAAAAGTGATAGTCACACCTCTCCTTATAGCATTTCTTTTGGAACCAACTTCTCTAACATGTCTAATATAAATATTCTTTATAACACTACTTCACTATATCAACCAAAAAATATCAAAACAAAGAGAGATCGATTCAAGATTTAAATTTTATGGGTTCAGATTCGCAATTCTGTCACATCTTATCTAATTTAATGGGTTCAAAATTTATTATTAATAATATTTTTGGACAAAAATATAGGGTATGAGCAAAAGTTATGGGTGCGGTGAACCCATAACTTCTACACTAAATACGCATCTGGAAACAAACGAAGTTGTTATGGAGAAGTTTGAATGTACTATTATTTAGGTACATGGGTGAAGCTACATGCCTCGAAGGGTGGTCAATTGACCACCATCTGTCTAAAAATTACATAACCTATATTAGGTAAAAATATAACTCCGAGTTTTAGAGATATATAACATATATTAAATATTCTTTGTCAGAATTTTTTTTCCATTACTTTTAAGTTTGAATATTCTTGGGGAAATTTCTGACTTCGCTATTGTTTAGGAATAACATTAATTTTCTTGAACAATTTAGGACATATTATATGCTATTTTTTGTTTCTTTCCTCAACTATGGACATCAAAAGATTAGATACGTATATACAATTGTGGTTATTGGTCAACTGAACTCATTGTCTTCCATTTCAAATAGAGCTATATATACATATAATATAAGAGTATTAAAAAATAAAAATATAATAAAAACACCTCAATATGAATTAGCAAAGAATAATGTAACGAGCTGGTCTGTCGTTACATAGAACCTGCATTATAATTATTATTATTGACTTGTTATAGGTTGGTTATACTGTTATTGATGTGTTAGAGTTGGTAGGCTTGAAATCAGAATGGTTGTAGTGAAAGTTTAGTCATGTAGTCTTTAAAATAGCCTTAAAGTTGGAAAAGTCAACTGAGAGTTGACTTATTGGTAAACGACTTCGGAATGCGTATTTTATGGCTCTGATAGTTTCGTTAAGTGATTTGGGACTTAGGAGTGTGATCATCATATTTTTGTGATGTCCGGTGTAGAATTAGGCTTGAATTGGCGAAAGTTAGTTTTTGGCGATTTCCGGTCGGCAGTGAAAAATAGGCTATCGGGGTCGGAATGGAATTCCGACAGTTAGAACAGGTTCGTAATGTCATTTTGGATATGTCTGCAAAATTTCGGGTCAATCGGAGTTGTTTTGGATAGTTTCGGCATCGTTGGTTGATTTTAGAAATTTCAAAGTTCTTAGGCTTGAATCCGATGTGATTTTGGTGCTTTGATGTTATTTTTAGTGTTTTGAGAGTGAAAATAAGTTTGAATGATGATATGGGATATGTTGGTAGGTTTGGTTGAGGTCCCGAGGGCCTCGGGTGTGTTTCGGGTGGTTAACGGACCTAGTTTGGGAGTTGGGAGTTGCAGTTTTTTTGCTGGTGTTCTCCAGTTTTTCCTTCTAAGCGATCGCAGGTGTGGGGTCGCGATCGCGATGGCGTAGGCTTAGCAGAGAGGGCAGGAAAAAGTTATTCTTCGCGATCGCAGAAGTGTGGATTGGTGTTCTTCGCGATCGCGTGGTCTGGGTCGCGATCGCATAAGGTAATCGATGCTGGGGGGAGTTAATGGGAATGGTCTTCGCGATCGCGATGGTGTGTCTGCGATCGCATAGGTCAGTAAAGCAGAGGTTCGCGATCGCGTGAAGGCCTCCGCGATTGCGTAAGGTTAAATGAGGGCAGTCCTAATTTGTGCTCCGCGATCGCGACTGGATGTCCGCGATCGCGTAGGCTTAGCAGAGAGGGCAGGAAAAGTTGTTCTTCGCGATCGCAGAAGTGTGGATTGGTGTTCTCCGCGATCGCGTGGTCTGGGTCACGATCGCATAAGGTAATCGATGTTGGGGGGGAGTTAATGGGAATGGTCTTCGCGATCGCGATGGTGTGTTTGCGATCGCATAGGTCAGTAAAGCAGAGGTTCGCGATCGCGTGAAGGCCTCCGTGATCGCGTAAGGTTAAATGAGGGCAGTCCTAATTTGTGCTCCGCGATCGCGATTGGATGTCCGCGATCGCGATGAAGAAATCCCTGGACAATATTAAATTAAACCCTCCGCAACCATTAGACCTTTTAACACCATTTTTGAACGGGAAAAGAGCTTGGAGGCGATTTGGAAGAGGGAAAATCAGTGTTCTTCATAGAGATAAGTACTTTGGCCTTAAAACTCGATTATAGGTGATTAAGGAACATAATCCCAGTGTTTAATTTATGAAAATCAGTAGAAAAAGGTAGGGTTAGGGCTTGAGATTATGAGACCTTTAGGGGCCGGTTTGAGGGGTCAAACGAACTCCAATTTTCGCGTTCTTTATATGTACGGACTCGTGAGATGACGAAGAACATTTTGGTATAAAAATTTCTGAGTTCCAAGATGCGGGACCGGGGGTCGGGTTTTAGCAAATTTCGGGTTTTGAGCTAAAATTGGTATTTTTCAATTGGAATTCATTCCTTAAGCATAATTTGATGATAAAAATCTGAACTTGGTAGATTTGGAGCACTCGGGAGTTGTTTCGAGAGGCAAGCGTATTGCGGAATAGTTTTCGGGCTAGTTTGAGGTAAGTAATGTCTTTAAATCCTGTCCTGAGGGTATGAAACCCCGGACTCTGCACCCTTTCAGGAGTTTTGGAATGCAAAGGTTGGAATATTCCCTATTTAGGCAACTATTGAGTTGCGAAATCGATTTTAAAGCCTATACTTAATAGTATTGATATATATTTGATATGTTTTGGGTTGTAAGCCATGTTTGTGGCCTAGTGCCGATTTGTTTACCCTTTGAGGGCTGATTTTACTATTTTTCTCACTGATATGTTATGATTTTCACTCAGTCATTTCTTGATAATTGTTTTGACACTCAGAGTATTTTGATACTATTTATTGAAAATGAACCACTATTTTTGGGTCGAGAACCAGGTATATTTATGGCCCAAAGGGCATGTTGAGAGTGTCTGGCTGAGTGAGGCTGCAAGCCCATTATTGTGAGGATGTTGTGATATGAGAGAGGTTGCGGGCCAATATTGTGTGTGATTTATGCCATGTTGTTGCTTGTTATAGCGCTTGGGCTGTAGGAGCCCCTCCGGAGTCTGTACACACCCCCAGTGAGCGCAGCTACCTAATGAGTGATGTTGCCCACGGGGCTGATACTGAGTGACTGTGAGGTTGCCTGATGGGCTGATATCGAGTGACTGTGAGGTTGCCTGATGGGCTGATACTGAGGAAAATTGTTACGAGAAATGATTATGGCCCGAGGGGCAGAGTTATGATGATTTTACTGAGTTTTGAACTATGATTCACTTCGTTTTTCAAACTGATTTTTACTGAGAGTTTTACTGAGATATATTGAAATTATACTTGTTTCAAAGGAATGCTGGAAATTGATTTTCGAACTTATGTACTTGATGAATACTTTGCAGTGACTTGGTGTTTTACTGTTTTTGTGAATTGCGTTGTGTGTTTCGTATTTTCGTGTTTCGTATTTTCTCAGACTGCGATTTATTTTCATTACTACTGAGTTGGTGTACTCATCATTACTCCCCGTGTCCCTGTGCACAGATCCAGGTACCGGCTCGGAGCAGTAGCTGTTACTGTTCGTTAGCTGCAATTTTACGGGATTTCGAGGTAGCTGTCCAGCGTCCACAACTTCTCCATTTCCCTTCCTTATTTAGTTTTAGCATTTCATTCCTATACTTTATTTAAGACATTAGTAGGGTTAGTTGTATTTCGTAGATGCTCGTGACCATGTTGACTCCAGTCCTGGGAGGTTTTGTTTAGAGTTGTTTAGACTATTATTGGGGCACTAAGACTTAAAGAAGTTATTTTATGCTATGTTTGCTGTTTATTATTGAATTGTGAATTATTATAATAGAACAAATGCGTAGTAATGTGATGGTTGACTAACCTAGTTCCGTGATAGGTGTCATCACGACCTGTTAGGATTTGGAGTCGTAACAACTAAGATCACTTAATGTTTTAAAAATCAAACTTTAATGTTGCTCAAAGAACAGCAAAAGTTGGTGAATGGCAAAAGAAAAGATGCACAGAAAAAGTATGTAGTATTTTTAATACAAAAAAGATTAAGAATTTTGAAAATAAATAAAAAGAAAAGAAAAAGAATGAAGGCGTGGAAGATGGTGGTGACAGAATGATGGATCGTATCTTCAAATTTCAGCTCTCGAATTATGAGGAATATCCTCCTCCTTCTATTGGGTCCCTTTTTCTAAGTCTGTTACATACACACTTTTTATGTCTTTATATTTTTTTATTTTGAGAAAAGTAACTTCCAATAAAAAAAGACAGAGAATTAGAAAAGAAATTCGTCTTTTTATCTTTTATATATATTGGTTAATGGTTCCAACTTCCAAAAAACAGTGTATGAGGAAACAACAAGGCTGATCAACATTATTTTTTAAGCTTTAATTCCTAATTTCTGCAAATAATTCAGTGATGACCTTACACGAATTTAAAAAAAACATTGCATTTCATTTAATAATTGGATTCAAATATCAATTGAAGAATGAGTCGGCGACTCATAGGCGATTGCTTAATTAAGGAAATCCATCATACCTATAGCGAAAACGAGTTATTATGAGGCAGTTGTCATTACTAACGGACCCAAACAGGGATCTATCCATGACTATCTTTCTCTTTACTTCTATTGATAAGATTTTTAGCATTGATCCGGTGAAAACGGGGTAATGGTATTGGCTAAAAAGGGAGGGAGGAGAACTTTAGGGTACACTCACTAGTACATTTTTGCTAAGGTGAAATGGATGAGATTTCTTCACCCTTAATAGATATCTCGAGTTTCAAGCTTTAAGAATGAAAAATTTATTGACAGCTTTTAGTGGGCATTATATGTAGTGCGAAATTTGAATTAGTCAGAACAGTAATATCGAAATCGGATGGTTAAAAAAAATACTAAAAAAAAGGTTTCAACCTTATTTCCAATCAACAAACCTCACATCCCATTGTATTGGAAAATCTCTAGATCATCCAGGTAAAAGTTCTTGTTGCGTTAACCTTTAGATATGTAAAAGTAAAGTTGATGCTGAAAGAGAATATATATTCCTTTAACCAACTTTTGGTGTTTGGCAGCTGTTTGAAGAATAGTTCCTTCCATTAATGGTGGAAAAGGAAACGAATTGTGACAAGTTAAATAAATGAAGAGTTAAAGAAAAAAAGAGAAAACATAATAAATATTTAGTAAATATTGGTTTGATACCATCTTTCTTGGCATACTTATTTAGGAGTGTTATTTATTTGCGCTCGATTCATACACCAAATTAATATGTGCATGCCATGTATTTTTTGCATAAGTTTTACTTAAATATCTTTAATTAATATGTATTTTTATCACTACTTATCACTTTATAATCATAGTAAATAAACATAATATGATGCATAAATCAAATGCGAATAATTTTTTAAAATAAAAATCATTAGTTTCTTTACCTCTTTTCTTTTTCTTTTTCTTTTTTTGGTAATTATATTTTTCATTAATCACCAATGAAATCATTACAAAACAACAAAGTCATCCTCGACTTGTTTAATACTTGTATATAACTAACTTTATTCCTATGTTAAGATCAATACAAAAAAGACATTATACAAGTAAGCTTGGCTAGTTGTCGCAGTGCCTTCAGAATATCAGCTGTTGCATTTTTGCCCGTACTTTTCCTTGAGCTCTAATATTGTACACACATGCCACTTCTCTTGCCATTTGATCTGCGGTCCTTGTTTTCTCTTCAAATATTCTACTATTCCTCTCTTTCCATATCCCATGAATGTACTTTGCATATATCATTTTCATAACCTTGGCCTTACACGATCTGCCTTTAGCTTGTGTTATCACCCATGCCATCATCCGTGTACAATAGGGGTGTACATAGGTCGAGTTGGTTCGGATTTTCTAATTACCAAACCAAACCAATTGTATCGGGTTATTAAAATTAAATACCAAACCAAACCAATAAAAGTCAAATTTTTTAATCTCGGGTTTTTCGAGTTTTCGGGTTTTTTCGGATTATTTTGATTTTTTTTTTCATAAAGTCTTCATAGCACAAAATGTAAAATTTGTGCTCCGCATATTTCTTTGCTCCTAGTAAGAAAGAACTATATAAGGTATTTTCAATAAAATAACATAAATATGAGATGAGTCATGGCATTGTACTAAAATATTCAACAATAAAGATAATAAAAGAGCATAAAATAAATATTATTAATAATCCATAATGTAAACAAACATAATTTAAAATTATGACTAATAAGTACTATATTTACATGACTAACCACAAAAAGAAAAATAAGTTATACATTTTATCTAAACAGTGGGAAAACGAAAAAATAGATATCCAACACTATTTTCATTCATAGTACAATCGAATTGAATGTCTTTAATTAGCATTGGTATTGATTTGATTTTGGTTTAAGATTTATTTGAGTTACTAACATTTATGTACTATAAAACTTATTGGAGCATCCAAAAATTATAAGCCCAAGCTTAAAATAATACGTTAAAAGATAAAACTATCAAAGAGCTTAAGAAATATTTATAAACTACACACTATCATAAATATTTTTATGCATTAAATATATTTAAAACTTCTATACATATAATGTCGGATTGGTTTGGTTTGGTTTGACTTTTTTTAGTTAAAACCAAACTAAACCAAATATGGTCGGGTTTTTTTTCTCAACACCAAACCAAATCAAACCAAACCATAGTCGGTTTTTTTTCCGGTTTGACTCGGATTATCGGGTTGGTGCGGTTTGTCGGTTTCATTTGTACACCCCTAGTGTATATGATTGGACTGGAGCACCAGAAATTTGTACCCATTGCAAAAGCCCCCACCATACTGTTTTAGCATGACTGGACTCACCAAATAAGTGCAAATGTGATTCATCTGCATTATTACATAAGTAACTCCTTGGATTCACTTGAATTCCCTAGTTGGCCAACCTGTCTGCTGTCACCAGTCTCCCATGAAATTGCATCCACATAGTGAATATTGCCTTAGGTCTAGCTTCATTATGAAACATTAAAGCTCTTCATGTCACCTTGTTGTATCTTCCTAGTATGACTAAGTATACTTGTTTGGTAATGCTCTGACTATGCTTTACTGTAGGCATTTGTTGAATTACATCTCTTGCCGCCATAATCTTTCTGACCATCCAACTTGCCTGGTGAGGTATCATCATCTCCAGTATGTTATGCCCCTTTATGTAATAAGTATGGATCCATTTTATCCAAACTTTATCTTTCTTCTGTGCCAGATCCCCGTAGACATTAGTGATAGCAGTTCTATTCCAAACTCTGAGATTCAACATATTATACCCTCCTGCAACTTTAGGTAATTAATCACATCTTATCACATGCTATCAATGCTCTCTTTGTAATTGTATTGGAACCAAACCAAATGTAGCTCATGCAATATGACTCTATTAGCTTCATCACTTTAGCTGGCAAGATAAATATTTGGGACCAATAAGATTGGATACCAAATATCACTGTTTGAACTAGTTGCACTCTTCCAGCATAAGACAATTTCTTAGTTGTCCAGAAGGAGATTCTTGCCACTATTTTGTCAATCAATGGTTGCCATTGCAAAGCTGTCAACTTCCTTGTATCCAATGGAATGCCTAGATATTTGAAAGGAAATTCCCCTAGTGAATATCCAGTATTATGTAATATTTCCATTCTAACATCCTGATCAACCCCACCAAAATAGATTGCACTCTTGTGTGGGTTGGCTAATAGTCCAAATGCAGCAGAGAATTGCTTAAAGTAAGCGTGAAGACCGGCCACTGAGCTATTATCTCCTCTAGCAAACATCAGAAGGTCATCTGCAAAACTGAGATGGGTTATATCCAGTTTACCACACCTTGGATGAAACCTGTATTCCTTTGCTTGCTTCAACCCTTTGAGTATCCTGCTTAGGTATTCCATTGCAATTGCAAATAGAAATGGTGAAATGGGATCACTTTGTCTGAGTCCTTTAGCAGCTTTAAAGGGTTTTGTTAACTCCCCATTTATCATGATTGAATAACTCACTGTTGATATACAAAATTCTCACCCATTTAATGAATTTTGTAGGAAAGCATAGATACTCTAATAGTTGCTACAAATACACTCATTCAATAGAATAATAAGCTTTCATCATGTCAACTTTCACCATGCATCTAGGAGAGATATGCTTTCTGTTGTAGGCTTTAACTAACTCATGAGCAAGAATAATGTTGTCTGTTATTTTCCTCCCTGGGATAAACCCTGCTTGGGATTTTGATATAATTTATGGCATGATCTTCCGGAGTCTACCAGCAATGACTTTAGAGATAAGCTTGTATAACACAGTACAACAAGCAATATGTCTAAAGTCTTTAATTGTTACTGGATTGGGAATTTTAGGGAGCAAAGTGATGGTGGTGCAGTTAATTGCTGGAAACATTACCCCTGTATGGAAAAAACTCTTTCACTGCTGCATACACTTCTTCTTTAATCACTGGCCATGCTTTCTTGAAAAATTCTGCATTGTACACATCTATGCCAGGAGCTTTATCACTTCTTATCCCCTTCAGAGCCTCATCTCTATTGGTCAGTTACTTCAGTATTCAAATCTTGTTGTTGCTGCTGTGTTAGAGTTGGACCTCTCCTCATTACTATCATGTCCACAGCTGGAAGACTATGTGCACTGGTTCCCATTAGACTTTTATAGAAGGAGACAATCTCCTCATTTATAGTTGCATGATCAGTTATAGTACTTCCTGATAGGGTCTGGAGTTCAGTGATCTGTTTTCTCCGCTGCCTCTCCTTTATAACTGATGAGAAGAACTTATTATTAGCATCTCCCAGTTTGATCCAGTTTGCTCTTGCTTTCTGCAGCAGTATCTTCTCTTCCACCATTGACCATGTTTCCAACTTTTGCAACCATTCCTTCTCTTGGACTTGCAACAGATCACTATAGAAATTTTGCATCTCGCTTTGGATGTGACAAATAGTATGCCTTACTTGATCTATCCTCTCAGCTACTCCTTAGACTCAGTATCATTCAACTGTCTAAACAGTCTTTTCATCCTTTTAAGCTTGAGCCATGTATTTTCCATCTTCCCTGGTGTTTTGTTCCTACTTCATTCCTCTTTTATTATCTTTTCAAAACCAGGATGACTTGCCCATACATTAAAGAATCTAAATGGGCTCTTAATAGGAATTCTTTGTTGCCTTGTATTGATGCACATGGGATTGTGATATGATATATAAGGTTCTCCATAATCATTATTCATATGACTAATAGTTCATCATCCAAATATCACTTCCAAACATTGTCACGACTCCAAATCCTAACAGGTCGTGATGGAGCCTATCGTGGATCTAGGCTAGCCAACCATCACCTAACAACAGATTTTGTTTCAATATAATTACTCAAACCAATAATTACCAGCATAATAAGCAATTAAAAATTTTCTATACATCTTTAAGCAAATATAACATAATCTACTGTCTAAACAAATCCCCCAAGACTGGAGTCAACCGATCACGAGCATCTAAGAAATAAACTAAGTCTGCTAATGTCATAAGTAATTTCTAGGCATAAAATACTAATACTAATAAGGAAGGTAAATGGAGAAGCTACTGACGCTGGACAACTACCTCGAAATCCCGAAGCTGATGACAATGAACTCGGACGACTACTGCTCTGAACCAGTACCTAGATCTGCACACAGGGGTGCAGGGAGTAATGATGAGTACGCCAACTCAGTAGTAATGAAAATAAATCACAGTCTGAGAATAAGAATCATACATCACAGATACACCAATCCACAAAACAGTAAAACATCAAGTCTCCATCAAGTACACATCAAATACATAAGTTCGAAAACCAGTTTCAATAAAACCTTTGAAACAAGTGTATCTTTCCAATATTTCTCAGTAATATCAGTTTGAAAAATGAATTGAATCATAGTCAAAAACTCAGTAAAATATCATCATAAAACTGTTCCTCGGGCCATAATCATCACTCGTAACAATTTCCCTCAGCACATCACCATCACTCGTATCAGCCCCGTGGGCAACCTCACTATCACTCATGCCTCCCAATCACTCATCACTCGGCACTGGCACTCAGTAGGTACCTGCGCTCACTGGGGGTGTGTACAGACTCCGGAGGGGCTCCGACAGCCCAAGCGCTATAAACAAGCCACATCATGGCATAAAACACTCTCAGGCACTTGGCCTCTATCATATCATAACATCTCACAACATTGGCCCTCGACCTTACTCATATCAGAACATCCTCACAACATTGGCCCTCGGCCTCACTCAGTCGGACACTCTCAGCATGCCACTCAAGCCATAAATAAAACGGGGTTCTCGACCCAAAATAGTATTTCATTTCAAGAAATAGTAATATTATCAAATAAGAGTGTCAACAATTTCACAAGAAAGACTGAGTGTAAAATAATAGTTTCAAAGTAGTGAGAATATCAGTAAAATAGCACCCCCAAGAGGTAAAAATAGATCGGCACTAGGCCCCAAACATGGCTTACAACCCAAATATATCAAAACATAGTAATATTATAACTCATATGCTTTAAAAGCAGTTTCGCAACTCAATAGTTTCCTATAAGGAATATTTTTCCAAATTTCCAATTCGTGCACGCCACACACTCGTCACCTAGTGTGTGCGTCACTCCAAATCCGTGAAAGGATGTAAAGTCTGGGGTTTCATACCCTCAGGACAGGATTTAAAGACATTACTTACCTTAAACTAGCCCGAAACGCTACTCTGCAACCCGCTTGTCTCTCGAATAAACTTCTCAGTGCTCCAAATCTATAAAGATCATATCTTTCTCATTAAATTATGCTAAGGGAATGAATTCCAATTGAAAAATACCAATTTTAGCTCTAAACCCGAAATTAGCCAAAACTCGGCCATCGGTCCTGAATTTCGGAACTCGACAAATTTTATACCAAACTATTCTTCATCATCTCACGAGTCCGTACATATAAAGAACTCTAAAATCGGAGTTCGTTTGACCCCTCAAATCATCCCCTAAAGGTCTCATAATCTCAAGCCCTAATTCCATCCTTTTCTACTGATTTTCATAAATTAAACGATGATAATTTGATCCTTAATCACATATAGTCGAGTTTTAGGGTCCAAAATCCTTACCTCAATGAAGAACAATGATTTCCACTCTTAAAAATCGCCTAAAAAGCTTCTTCCCGTTCAAAAATGGTGGAAAAGTGGGTTATGGTCGCGGAGGATTTTAATTTATACTTCCCAGGTCCGAACACTGTGCGATCGCGGCTCCAGGAGTGCGTTCGCGAAGAAAAAATTTACCAGCCCTTATTTAACCCTATGCGATCGCGGCCTCCTCTATGCGATCACATAGAACAAATTTTCCAACAGCCTTCTCCAACTCTTCCGGATAGCCTCTAGTATAATGGTCATAAATTTTTTTAGAAAACTCCAAATTACAATTGGCTTAACTTTATGAAAACTAGTCATCAAGAGCTACAACTTTCATTTTAGTATTATCTTCAAATTCCTTATAGATTATGAGTTATAAGCTTCCAAAGTCGGGACAGTGCAGATGAAATTTTACTCTATGCGATCGCGGGAAGCCTTATGCGATTGCATAGCACAACTAGATTTTCCCAAATTTTCTCTATGCTATCGCATCCAGATCAATGCTATCGCACTATACACCCATGAAGCCAAAAATCAGCAACTAGAAATGGCCCGAAACCACCCGAAACTCACCCGAGACCCTCGAGACCTCAACCAAAACATAAACTAAATCACATCGAATTCAAGCCTATGAACTTTGAAATTTCTACATTCCACCAACGATGCCGAAACTATCCAAAACACATCCGATTGACATGAAATTTTGCACACATATCCAAAATGACATTATGAACTTGTTCCAACTTCCAGAATTCCATTCCGACCCCGATAGCCTATTTTCCACTGCCGATAGGAAATCGCCAAAAATTAACTTTCGCCAATTCAAGCCTAATTCTACACCAGACATCACAAAAATATTCCGAACACACTCCTAAGTACCAAATCACCTAACGAAGCTATCTGTACCATAAAATCCTCATTCCGAGATCGTTTACTAATAAGTCAACTCTTAGTTGACTTTTCCAACTATAAAGCTATTTTTAGAGACTAAGTGTCTCAATTCTCACTACAACCATTCTGATTCCGAGCCAACCAACTCTAACACATGATAAACAGTATAACCAACTTATGACAAGGTAAAAACAGGAATAATAATGAAATTTCTAGGGAACGATCGGCCGGGTCGTTACATTCTCCCCCACTTAAACACACGTTCGTCCTCTAACGTTTTTAGAGTTGTTCCACACACCACCAAAATTGCTGTGTAACCTACCATGCATATATTCATAGGTGATCCCACGTCACTCTACCCCATATAGTTCTAATAGCACAACACAATTGAAATTTCGAAATCCAATCTTGACCCATAAACCTTAGAACCAAGTTCCACTTCTGAAATGATTTACAAGTTCAAATCCCACAACTATAAGCTGAAATAGTTTGAACACATTGTATCAAGCCATATTTGTAACCCAAGATGAAACCACATAACATACCGCATGACTCAACCACCCATAACGATAACTGCTAATCACAATAGCTGCTCAAAACAACCCAATATCGGTACATATCCTCTTATCAAGCAATGCCTCGCTCTAGCACTTCCATATACTACCAATGATGAAAGAAACACGTAGAAACCAGCAACCATTCGTCCGATCAGTATCAATAGCATCCAGAGCCATAACTTGTGCAACTCGTGCACTCAATAATAACATCCCAAGAGCTTAATTCATAAAATAGAAGATTCACACGAGAGGACTATCCTGCCATTAACTATTACCATCACAGCATCATGCTAGAAGCCTGGCACACACCGAAAAATCAGAACGCACGAATCTGACACCAAGGATCCCATTCAAACGCTGGACCACATGAAATACTCCAAGCCACCTTGCTCAAAATCAATAACCATGTGAAATTCAACATCAAGTACTCAAAGTGCATTACCATAACCACGAGGGAAATCGTACGATACCATGCCACCCGAACCAACAATAACATAACCAACACGTCTCAATCCTGCAGCACCCAATTACTTACCTTACTCAAATCTAGCTAACAAGCCCAATTAGAAACGCACCCTATGCACATACAACCAATGATCACAACCCCTCGAACACCGAAAGGTAACTCATAGATCACTCCAAATCACGAATAAGCTCAATGACAATCAAATGGTACATTCCTCAACAATAGCAATTTGGGGTCAACAATTCCGACTCAGTGTAGAACACACACCCATACTGGCCTACCAATAATTATACTCTAAATCAACTCTGGTCATCCACAACAGGTAGATAACTCTCCAAAGGTTCATAATGACTTAATCATGACCTATACTAACACCTGACTAGCTTTGCTCGCATCATCGTAGTTCACAACTACAAAAATAATCTGTTCATGAAAACTCCCAGTCTCAAAATCCATGAGGCGCACCAATTACCATATCTGATCCCAAATCCACCAGTCAAATATATAACACGCCCCTAATACTTTATCATTTCACGAGGGATACCCCCATAATTCCTCTATGTCACCAAGAAACCTTGAATATCAGCAGTCGATCCAACAAGAGAGCATCGTAACACCAATGAAGCACCCTTATTCAAACACATTGTCTTAAATACATTGTCCTTTATGAATGTATACTCTCATCCAGCCACCCAATAGTGGTATCCTTTACCTAGTCATCCGAAACTGCCAGTGTTGACCTTCCTTCCAGAACTGAACCGTGACCTCGCAAATGCCACTCTCCACCATACACAAAATATCGCATACACCATGCAATCCTATGATAAATATGAGAACTTCATGCTCCCTTCCTAGCAAAAAACAACTACGTACCCAACTAGCCAAGAACTTTTCATTTATCCCATTTAGAAGCAAAATCACTATACATCACATGGCCCTCACGCCAATAGAAAATATACATCTCTGACCGTGGTAGAAATCATCAAGAACTCTCCGAATCAAATTTGTACATCACCAAACCGCCAGGACTGAATCCTTCTAACTCAACCAAGCTACGCATGCCACCAAATCCCAAGGAATTGCTAAGAAACACATGTAACAACTCATTACTTCATAACACCCACAGAACTAATCATATCCCTTATCGTTTATCATGCCGATCCGTCCTACTACCAAGTTGTCCTATTCATTCAAGTTCCTTCTGACTTACCTTCGAATTGCGACTTCTTCTTACCATAATACCACAATTCTCAATCCAGACTCACCGCACGAAACCCCAGCATAAAATATACTATCTAAGGCTCATAAGTCGCTGAATACTCTCTCAGATATCCCTAAAAGCACCACATTAGAAATGCCTACCCTGAAGAGACTTCCTGCGAATTTAAAGTCATTACCTTCCCTTTCCTGATACTGATGGATAGAATCCATGATAAGGTAAATACACCACAAGCCTTGACACCTTCCCCATAAATCTCAGTTCTAGCCCCTTTCACACCTTGAAGACCCTCAATCGCTACATATAACCTTGGATCCGTCTGAACCATTCTCGAACGTCGATCACTCTACGCAATTTCTCAATTTCACTGACCAAGTAACCCGAACGACCTGACCCCGCTTGCAAACCACATACTAGGAAAGTAACCCCCCCTATTTGAAGCATCAAGAAAACTCATACACTGCACACACTACACTCTCAGTACAACTCAATCATTCAATAAATTCCACTATCCGTAAGGTACATTACAACCTGTATCGAAGAAATTCAATTACTCGAGTCATTCCCAGACTCCACCTCTGCAGGTCCTAACTGATTCACCAACATACCTTAAACCGAAAACAATACAACACATAATCGTGTAATCATCTTATCATTAGCGGACTCCCCCACTTGGCTCAAAGCCAAAGATCAAGACAAACACTAACTCATGATGCCCATACGCTATCATTGCCACCATACTGTGGTGAGATTCAACTAAATCCTCCATAAGCTCATATGACCCAAGCCATCTAACCCTCAATTTGTATGCAAATCTTGTATTCACCATAGTAATGGTCATGCCAACTCCCACAAGCGATCTAAACTCAGATTACAATATACATCATTTACTGATAGAGAGAACTTACTACAGATCAACATAAGGGTCACACACCTCAGGACAACCCGTAGGAGATACCTTGCCTGCTTAACCTCAAAATGATATCTCCCTATACGCTTCTGAAAATCATAGCTATCACGCAATCACTATACCTTCCTACATTATAACACAACCACTGCCTGCCCTCGAGACATCCCATTAAGCGGTATAAAAACCTGAAGCTGATGGCAATACTAACATTGGAGCTGTGGTCAAGGAAATCCTGAGCTTCGGGAAGCTCTACTCACACTCGTTCGACCACCTGAATACCCTCACTGGACACCACATGCCCCAAGAATGCTATTGAACTGAGCCAAAAATTCACACTTGGAGAATTTTGCATGAAGTTCTCCTCCCTATGACCTTGTAATACCATTATCAATGTTGAGTATGCTACCTCTGGCTACGAGAGTACGACAGGATGCCATTGATAAATACAATAACAAAGGAGTTACAACACGACTGGATATATCGTCAATCAAATACATGAACGATGCAGGGGCGTTGGTCGGCCCAAAAGACATCACCAGGAGCTCAGAACACAACAGGAAAATCCACTCCACTACACAACTACGCTACACAAGAGGTCCTTCAATAAACTCACAGCTCGAAGCCATAATCTAACTCAGTACAGAAGTCAATTACTCGATGGTTCTTGCTACATCTCCCGCTAATCCATTCTGGTCACAATCAAACAACCTGAATACATCTAATTTATCATATCACACTCACCATGTAGTCATCTAGTCACAAAGTCCCCTCAATAAGGGCACCATACGGACAAATAAGTCCCCCAACACATGTGCTCACACAAACGAAATCTCAGCACTCAAGCCACAGACAAAACTCGGCCTCAAGTCCTTTCGACTGGCCCATTATCAACATGCTAAAAATCACATCTCATCCATGGACGTGCGCATTCGAATACATGAAAGGAATTCAAAGAGTTACGCTTTTGGCTGAATAAATGGATTCGCACGATAAGAATTCAAGAATGTGGAATGTTTCCTAAGGGTTCTACAGCCTCTCAAAGATAAGTACAGACGTCTCTGTACCGATCCGCAAGACTCTACTAAACCTGCTCATGACCGTTGAGGCTTATGTAACCTAGAGCTCTGATACCAACTTGTCACGACCCCAAATCCTAACAGGTCGTGATGGCGCCTATCGTGGAATTAGGTTAGCCAACCATCACCTAACTACACATTTTGTTTCAATATAATTACTCAAACTAATAATTACCAGCATAATAAGCAATTAAAAAATTTATGTACGTCTTTAAGCAAATATAACATAATCTACTGTCTAAACAAATCCCCCAAGACTGGAGTCAACCGATCACGAGCATCTAGGAAATAAACTAACTCTACTAATTTCATAAGTAATGTCTAGGAATAAAATACTAATACTAACAAGGAAGGGAAATGGAAGAGCTGCAGACGCTGGACAACTACCTCGAAATCCCGAAGCTGATGACAACGAACTCGGACGACTACTGCTCCGAACCAGTACCTGGACCTGCACACAGGGGTGCAGGGAGTAATGATGAGTACGCCAACTCAGTAGTAATGAAAATAAATCACAGTCTGAGAATAAGAATCACACAGCACAGATACACCAATCCACAAACAGCAAAACATCATGTCTCCATAAAGTATACATCAAATACATAAGTTTGAAAACCAGTTTCCATAAAATCCTTTGAAACAAATATATCTTTCCAATATTTCTAAGTAAAACTCTCAGTAATATCAGCTTGAAAAATGAAGTGAATCATAGTAAAAAACTCAGTAAAATATCAACATAAAACTGCCCCTCGAGCCATAATCATCACTCGTAACAATTTCCCTTAGCACCTCACCATCACTCAGTATCAGCCCCGCGGGCAACCTCACTGTCACTCATGCCTCCCAATCACTCATCACTCGACACTCGCACTCAGTAGGTACCTGTGCTCACTGGGGGTGTGTACAGACTCCGGAGGGGCTTTTATAGCCCAAGCGCTATAAACAAGCCACATCATGACATAAATCACTCTCAGGCACTCGGCCTCTCTCATATCATAACATCTCACAACATTGGCCCTCGACCTCACTCATATCAGAACATCCTCACAACATTGGCCCTCGGACTCACTCAGTCGGACACTCTCAGCATGCCAGTCAGGCCATAAATAAGAAAGACCGAGTGTAAAATCATAGTTTCAAAGTAGTGAGGATATCAGTAAAATAGCCCCCAAGGGGTTAAAACAGATCGGCACTAGGCCCCAAACATGGCTTACAACCCAAATATATCAAAAAATAGTAATATTATAACTCATATGCTTTAAAAGCAGTTTCGCAACTCAATATTTGCCTTAAAAGGAACATTTTTCCAAATTTCCAATTCGTGCATGCCCAACACTCGTCACCTTGTGTGCGCGTCACTCCAAATCCGTGAAAGGATGTAAAGTCCGGGGTTTCATACCCTCGGGACAGGATTTAAAGACATTACTTACCTCAAACTAGCCCGAAAAGCTACTCTGCAACCCGTTTGCCTCTCGAATCAACTTTTGAGTGCTCCAAATCTATAAAGATCAGATCTTTCTCATTAAATTATTCTAAGGGAATGAATTCCAATTGAAAAATACCAATTTTAGCACAAAACCCGAAATTAGCCAAAACTCGACCTCCAGGCCCGCGTCTCGGAACTCGACAAATTTTATACCAAACTGTTCTTCATCATCTCAAGAGTCCGTACATATAAAGAACTCTAAGATCGGAGTTCGTTTGACCCCTCAAATAATCCCCTAAAGGTCTCATAATCTCAAGCCCTAATTCCATCTTTTTCTACTGATTTTTATAAATTAAACGATGATAATTTGATCCTTAATCACATATAATCGAGTTTTAGGGTCCAAAATCCTTACCTCAACTAAGAACAATGACTTCCTCTCTTAAAAAATTTCTCAAAAGCTTCTTCCCGTTCAGAAATGCTGGAAAAGTGGATTATGGTCGCGGAGGGTTTTAATTTATACTTCCATGGTCCGGACACTGTGCGATCGCGGCTCTAGGAGTGCGTTCGCGAAGAACAAAATTTACCAGCCCTTATTTAACCCTATGCGATCACGGCCTCCTCTATGCGATCGCATAGAACAAATTTTCCAACAGCCTTCTCCAACTCTTCCGGATAGCCTCTAGTATAATGGTCATAACGTTTCGTACAAAACTCCAAATTACAATTGGCTTAAATTTCTGAAAACTAGACATCAAGAGCTACAACTTTTATTTTTGGATCACCTTCAAATTCTTTATAGATTATGAGTTATAAGTTTCCAAATTCGGGACAGTGCATCAGACATTTTACTCTATGCGATCGCGGGAAGCCTTATGCGATCGCACAACACAACTAGATTTTTCCAAATTTTTTCTATGATAACGCATCCAGATCAATGCTATCGCACAGTACACCCATGAAGCCAAAAACCAGCAACTAGAAATGGCCCGGAACCACCCGAAACTCACCCGAGACCCTCGAGACCTCAACCAAAATATACCAACACATCCCATAACATCACACAAACTTAGTCGAGCCTTCGAATCACCAAAAACAATGCAAAAACACTAAATCACATCGAATTCAAGCCTATGAACTTTGAAATTTCTACATTCCACCAAAGATGCCGAAACTATCCAAAACACATCCGATTGACCTGAAATTTTGCACACATATCTAAAATGACATTACAAACCTGTTCCAACTTCCAGAATTCCATTCCGACCCCGATAGCCTATTTTCCATTGCCGACAGTAAATCACCAAAAACTAACTTTCGCCAATTCAAGCCTAATTCTACATCGGACATCACAAAAATATTCCGAACACACTCCTAAGTCCCAAATCACCTAACGAAGTTATTCCTTCCATAAAATCTGCATTTCGATGTTATTTACCAATAAGTCAACTCTCAATTGAATTTTTCAACTATAAAACTATTTTTAGAGACTAAGTGTCTCAATTCTCACTACAACCATTCTGATTCCAAGCTAACCGACTCTAACACATCATAAACAGTATAACCAACCTATGACAAGGCTAAAACAGGAATACTAATAAAATTTCTACGGAACGACCGGCCGGGTCGTTACAAACATCATATCAATACGACTCCACACCCTATCATCACCCAGTTGTTTGTTAGTCCATGTAAAATAGTCCCCTCTCCATGGTAGTTCTGCAATCCCAATATCATGACATAACTCAGCAAGACCTTTTATATCAGCATTTGTCACAGGTACTTTAGAAACTCTATAGGAGGGTGTGGAGGTCGAGGATTAAGGTAGAAGGTTAGTAGGTAGTTCATAGTGTTCACCGATAGGCCTAGTAGCATGCATTTACCTTTATATTCTTAGATTTTTATCATGGTATGTGATTTTATTCGCCTTAGGTATTGTATTCCATGTTGCTATTATTGGTTACTTTTTTCCCCAGCTTACTTCCTTCCTTGCTTCCCTCCTCTTCTTCTTGCCCTTCCTGGGCCGAGGGCCTATTGGAAATAGCCTCTCTACCTGTATTAGGTAGGGGTAAGGTCTGCGTACAGACTACCCTCCCCAGACCCCACATGTTAGGATCAAACTGGGTTTGTTTTTATAGTTGTTGTTGTACTTTAGAAACTCTATCTTGAACAGTAAGTATAACATTGAAGTCTCCCCACAACAGCTAATGACCTTTTGTAATTTGTGTTAGTCTTCTTATGTGCTCCCACATAGTGACTCTTTGTTCAGCATTATCTGTCCATACATCACTGTGAGATAACAATGCATCCCATTTTTCTTCCCAGTTACTAGGCAGTGTATAAACTGATCTTGCTTGTTTGACTGTTGCACTGTATACATTTGTTCATCCCAAACAATACACACCTTTCCATTCATATCATACTCATAGTTAGTTATTTTATTCCAATCAGGAATTATTCTACTGATCACCTTTCCTGCATTGTCTTCTTTCACTTTTGTTTCAACTAGCCCAGCCAATTTGATATGTTTATCTTTTATGTACTTCTTTATTTAATTTTGTTTATATCTATTATTCAATCCCCTAATATTACAAAATAACCAAGTCACTGATGGATAATAATTCCACCTCCCCAATCAGGTGGTATATTTTCCTCCATTCTCTCTTCTTCCTGTTGTAACAGCTGGAAGCCATTTTTTGTAGTTATTGTTGTTGTTCCCAGTGACACTTTGTTATTACTCCCCAACACTGGCCATTCTTCTCTTTGGCTATTGCTTTGCCCTTCTCTTGATTTCCCTTTATCCCTTGTTATCCATAATTGTCCAGAGCTTTCATTAACTGTAGTCACACTTTCATTAATCTGCTTCATTGAGTTACTTGTACCCTCAGTTTGCTCTGTTTGTTGTTGCTGCCCTTGCCCTTTAACTTGCCATTTTGTGGTAATTTTCCCCTGCTTCTTTCTTACTTTATGTTGTTCTTCTTTATTCACTCTCTTCTCCAGTGTACATTCATGTCCTATTTTCATACACTCTATGCAATATTGAGGTTTCCATTCATACTCCACCTGTTGTTGAATCATTTTCCCTGATGGATCTTGTAATGTCAATTCTGTTGGAAGCTTTTTTGTCACATTAGCTTCCACCAAAATTCTAGCATATGATATATGTGTCTGCTTAGTTGTACATTCATCAGCAAAGAGTGATTTCCCAATAGCACTTGTTAATTTACTCAGTGTCTTGTTGCCCCAGTAGCTCATAGGCAAATTAGGAAAAGTAATCCACAAAGGAATCACCATTAGAAATTCTACTTTAATGTCAAAATCTGGAGTCCACTGCTTCAATATCATTGGCCTTCCATTAATAGTATATGGTCCTCCATAGAGTATGTTTTTCAAATCCCCAAGTGTATCAAATTTTGCTATGTAATATCCTTCTTCATGTAAAAACAGATCTGGAATACTAACTCTACTCCACGCATGAGCTATATATCTCTCCATGAATTTGAATCGGGGTGTATCCCCAACTATGTAGATAATTAGGGCATACTCCCATTTTCTATTTTGTGACTTATTTTCTTCCTTATCTACTTTTACCACAATATTACCATCAACAATTTCCCGTGGGATATATGATAGTACTATACCATTTTCATAGGATCTGTTGCTAGCAAACAGATTTGCCCATATTTTCTCCAGCTTCGGTGCTTCTGCATGTACTTTTGCCTCTTCCTTTAGCTCAGTTGTTACTGTTCCATTGCCATTAAGCTCAGCTTCTGCCACTTCCTTCGTAATCTTCATTACTGTACTTGATGGAGTGCCTTCACATGAAGATGAAGACACATTCATCTGCACTGCACTGAGATCTATCCTTTTCACCGATCCCTTAGCATTACTAGGTGAGCGTAATTTTGGAGAATTAGACTGAAATTGGTGACCAATTGGTGTTGTTAGTTGCTATATGGATCTCTTAGCTAGAGTATCTGCAATTACTGTTACACTGATGGCTTCGCCGGCCGTCACGAGTGGTTCTCGTTTAGGCCGTCCTCGCTTTCTCACCATGGTTTTTTCTTAGACGGCGTACGTTAGCATAACGTGCGCCAAGAGCTTAGAGAGAGAAAGCTTTAGTAGAAAGGTAGTTCGTTTTATCGACGCTTAGAGAGAAGCTGGAGCGAAGTACTTTCCTCGTTTCTCCGGTTAGTTCCGTTCACAGGTTTATTTTTTGTAAAATAAAAAGTACTGAAATGATAGAGCTGAGAAAATCATGTAGTACATATGAAGCACGAAAAGATAAAGTTCAATAGTTGCTTTTTTTTTGGAAAAAAAGCTTCTAGTATTAAACTAGGAACTTTTAAAAAAATTTACTTAAAAAAGGAAAAGGAAATACAAATCTAAAAGTTGTGCAGCAATAGTCACTTTTAAGCCCGCTATTTAAAATCCACAATTTATAATGTATTTAAAGATTATCCAATTTATTCAAACTTCATAACTAAGACTTAAGTGTCCTGAATTTCTGAATTACTAATCTAAAATTCAGGACATAAGATTTGAACATTCGGACACAGTTTTCGAACTTTAGGACACAATGTCCTGAAATTTGAATTTTGAGGTTTAAACTTTAGGACTTCATGATTAAGTATCCTGAATTTAAAAATTCTAGACTTAGTGTCCTGAATTTTTGAGCTGCTAATTTAAAATTCAAGATTAAGTGTCCTGAATTTCTGAACTACTAACTTAAAATTCAGGACATAAGATTCGAACTTCTGGACACAATTTAGGACATGATATCCTAAGTTCGAATTTCGTTGTTTAAACTCTAGGACGCCATGTCCTGAAGTTTGAGCGAAATTCCTTAATCTTTAAATACATTATAAACTATGAATATATTTTAAACAACATGCTCAAAAGTGGCTACCTGATGTCATTTCCACACTTAAATCTTGTAGTATTTGCCTCTTTATATAAGTTGCCTATTCTAACCTATGTTTTAAAAGGCAGGAGCGTGAGACGAGGTATTTTATTTAATACAGGGCGAGGCGTAAGCTTTGGGACATGAGACGGAACTCTTATGGATCTTTAAATTTTTTAATTTATAAATTAATAATACAACATAATTACACAAACACATATAGAAAATATATTGAAGTTTAAAAAGTTAAAAAGAATCTAAGAAACTAATAAATATGCCTTTATAAGTATATATAAATAATTCAATAGTGTTAAAGTTACTATAAGATATAAATATATTATGACGTCTTAACTTTCAAATAATTAAAAATTATAATTCTTTAACTATGTTACCAAACAACACACTTTATCTCCCTAAAAACAAATAATAAATAAAGTCACTACAAGTAAAATTTATAATATTACCCCTTCACGAGCAAATATAAAATTACTTTTAAATAGAAAAATAATATGGGTCATATAATGTTGAAAAACATAGAATTAAGACATGAAAATTTAGCAAGTAAAGATATAGATTTTGAATACATATATTTCAGAAGAAGTGTTCAAGTAATATGAAAATTTGCGATATTCTCAAGTAAATATGAAATACTATGGCTCGTCATTTGAGTTACTTTCAATCTTTATATTCCTATAGATTAATAGAAATTTAAGCATTTACTTGTAAAGAATTTTAAGGAATTCGACACATGATTTATATAGGAATTGTTGGGCGAGCTTCGAAGATTGAGTGTTAGGCGTGTTTAGAACGCACAATCGCGTATTTGGGGCATAAGTAGTACTCCCTCCGGTCCGCAATAAGTGACCAATTTACTTTTTTATTTTGTTCCAAAATAAGTGTCCATTTATATAATCAAGAAAGACTTCAATTTGTTTTTACAAAATAACCTCTATGTACATATCCTTACAAAGTTTTCTTACTCCTCACATTAAATATTTATTAAGGGTAGTTTAGTCATACTAGGTATTTTAATATAGAATTTAGTATTTTCTTAATGGACGTGCTAAAAGTAAATTGGTTACTTATTGTGGACAGAAGGGAGTACATAACTCAACATCAGAGCCGGCCTAATGGTCAAGCAAGTAAGGCACTTGCTTAGGGCCCTTATTTGTAGGGGCCCCAAATTTTTCTAACAATTAATGTATTTGTCCATTTTGTAAACAACATTAATCTAGTTGTTTAGCAATTTATGAGCTTGAAAATTTTGAGTTTTTACTGAGTATGACTATTTGGTATGATATACAATTTGCAGTTAATTCAGTTAGCAAACATGTACAATCAAAAGATATGCATATTGATGTTGTCATAGATCAACTTAGGGGTTTGATTTCTTTTTTCAAAAAATATAGAGAAAAAGGATTTGCAATTGCCATGATTTCTGTTAAGAAATTGCATATAAGTTGAATATAGAACCCGAATTTCGTAATAAACGTGTAATATATAGAAAAAAATAATTTGATGAGAATGTTGATAACCAAATTACAAAGTCTCTTGAACAATCTTTTAGAGTTGATTACTTCTTATACATTTGTAGATCAAGCTATTTTTTCACTTCAAAATATATTTGAACAATTTGAAGCGTATGAAAATATTTTTGGTTTTATATTTAGTGGCAAAAAAATGAGATATCTTGATGATGAGAACTTAGAGAAAAAATGTCTTAACCTTGAATGTTCTTTGAAAAATAATAGTCACTTTGATATTGATGGTTTCGACTTATTTTCTGAATTAAAAGTTTTAAGTAGAAGATGATACTCTAAGCAATATACTTAATCATGTAAAAAAACTTGATTCTTTTTCAAATGCTTATTGCTTATAGAATAATATTAACAATTCCTATAACATTTACCTCAACGGAAAGAAATTTTTCAAAATTAAAATTAATAAAATCTTACGTAAGTCAACAATGTCTCATGGTAGATTAAATTGATTAGTTATATTATAAATTGAAAAGGAATTATTAGAAGAAATCGATTAAGTAAATTGTTAATTATTTCACATCTTAAAAAGTAAGAAAATTAAATTTTAAATAAAATTATAAATTTTCTTCTGCAACAAAAGTTTTATGACAGGACGTATGATTTTAGGCCACAAATATTAATGAGCCGCCTCTGCTCAACATCGCGCGTTAATCTCATGGCGTTCTTATAGTGTCTCGCTCCGGGCGAGCTCTGTGGCGTGCCAAAAAACCTTTTGAAGCTATTCTAATTAGCCAGAAATTGACCTTAAATTAATTTAGAAAATAAATTTCTAACATAAAAACATACCACAAATGTTTTTGCTGGTCCGAATGGGTGCTAAGTCCTAAGCTGTCTTAGACTATCAGCTAACTGCAGCAGTGTAGGTCCCACAAGCACAAAGCCTTCCGGTCAGCCGCGTTCACTGTCTGATGACGTGGCAATATGACATGCTCTAAGTCATGTGACTTTGGGCCCCACTTTGTCGGCTTGTCCCTCTGATGCGACAAGCTTTCGCCTTTTTGGGTTCTATACTTGGATTATCCATTTACCAATTTCTCGTATCTATCTCTTCCTTTCCCGATATTTTCAGTTTATCACAATCATTTTCTTCTTCCTTTAGAAACCACGATAAAAAAGTACGTACTAAAAGAAAAGAAAAAAGTGTTTTACGATATAAAAAAAATTAAACTCAAAGTAATAATATAAAACAAGAAAATAGATAAAAACGTAAAGAGAAACAGATGAGAGATTCTTATTTCATCAAGTTGTTTTTAAGTGTATACAATATCATTTATTATCCTCTATTTATAGTATTATATAGAGGTATACAAAAGGATATCATAAACATGACATTAAGTATTTGAGATCATAGAGGAAGATCATGGGGAGGTTAGTTACAACAATAAGTATTGGTTATGGAGATAATGGAGAAGAATAGTGGGTGTTATAAGAGTTATGGACATCCACCATATATTAATGTTTCATAACATTCCCCCTTCGATGTCCATTGATAATGTGTCTCGTCAAAACCTTACTAGGAAAAAACCCTGTGGAAAAAAATCTTAGTGAAGGAAAAATAGTACACATATTTTGTAATACGCATTGTTTGCTGCCTCGTTAAAAACCTTGCCAGAAAAACCCATTGGGACAAAACCTGTGCGAAGGGAAAAAGAGTACAGCGCGTGCTATACTCCCTCCGAAAAAGTTATCACTTGATATCTCAAAGACGATGAATTACAATCATGTATAACAACTTCTCAATTGCTGAGGTTGGCAATTCCTAGTGAAGAAGTTTACCAAATTATCACTTGAACATATTGTCGAACACCAATCATGTCTGAAATAAAACTTTGGTGAAATATGTTTTATTTTGTCTCCTTCGATAGTCGTTCTTTCAATTGAGCTATGCATGCAGTATCATCTTCAATGTAATTGAAATCTTGTTGAATATCATAACCTGACAGTACCCTCACAGCCAAATAGATTATCTAAACAACGAACCATGCCCTGCATTTGTATAACCAACATAACCTTGACAATATTTGTTAGAATAAACAAATCTATATCAAGGACTTCTTTTGCAATATAATCCTAATAGTATTCCAATATCTTTATATAGGAATTAACTATATCACGCTAGCATATTGTTATACTCGTGATTCTAGAAAGATACATAGTGCGTCAACAATTGACACAAAAATAAACGCCATGATTGCTATAAGGATTTGCTGATGCTTTGTTTAATGAATTTCTTGGGAACCTTAATATGCTTCAGAACAATGTACATTATACGAATATCAAGTTTTTCATGTATTGCCAAATTAAAACCTGAAAATGATTTCATCCACCACATGAGAATATATCTCAATATAATTAATTCTAGGATATCTGTCCAACTTCACATTGTTTAGGTGAAGTCAATTTTCATTGCGCATTTTTCATTTGGCTAATCATTTATCTATCCAAATTTCATGACAGATTTGATCTCAAGATCCTCATCAATATTAATAATATTGAGCGTTATATTATATCAACAATATTATCGGTGATCCTTTACATCGATTACATCATCACACAATAAAGACATAACTTATCGAGATCTCATTATTTTCAGGTACTTGAGCCTCTTCCGTGAGGTTTTATAAAGTGTTATGTCATGGTGCTCTTACAAAGCACTTGCCTCCTTAGTATGACCATCTTTATCATTTGCTCCTCTCCTTCTTCAAGGAGTTTTATCTTTGAACCGATTAGTCTATTACACTTCATGCGTTCCATGGACTATGTCCATCATGGACTTTATTCTATTTGGAGCATTAGCAGCTGAAAAATAACAATTAGCTTTGGGTCAGCAAATATGCCTGAAAATATTTTACAAATGAATTATCACTTAAACTTCAAGTTCACATTTTCTTGTACGAGTATCTAGATGTACTCATAATAATTCATTCCACGTATCAATTTTTCAGCTGCCTATTTTCTCCCCCTAATAATGGGATCACCAACACATATCCACAACTTTTTTTTGGGACCCATCATTGTGCATTGTGGTGTCACAACTAAATCATATAATACATCTATATTTTTAGATGGAAATTATTTGGTTCCTGATCCTGAACCAATTGTGACGGGGAAAATTTATCATAACTTGGCTAGATGCATACAAGTGCTGCTCTATGTTAAATAATACATCTCATACCAAATTTATTTTTGGTAATTCTATTCTCAAACAAATGGTTTAGCTATAATTGGAGGCATACAATTTCTGCTAAACCAAGTTGGATTTAAACCAACATTATCAAGATAAATTATCATAGTTTATATTCTGAAACTGTGCTCTAACAATTTGAGCAATCAACCTTGCAAAATTCACACCGCAAGTTGACAACAAACACACATGTGACGATACAATATATGCATCTATTAAAGTTATATTGTAGTAAACGGTCCACATGGCAAGTGACTGGGCTCATAAATATATCACCTTTTATTCGTTTCAGAAATCAGAGATTTAATCCTAATCTTAGCTGGTATATCAGGAGAATAAGCAGCACACGAGAATTATTGAAGAACTTTTTATTTCTTCAATATATGCCAATGTGAATTCTCAATCAATTTTCGCATCATAATTGAACCAGGATGGCTAACCAGTCATGCAAACTAATATTTGTTTCAGTAAAAATTTAATTTACTGTGGCATGTGATTTCATCATCATGCTTATACATCTGTAGTACAAATAAACAAAAAATCGAGTAACCTTTCATATTTATCCGGTATGATTATAGTAATATGAAGATATTCAATCTTCCTTTCATTTATAGTCTCAATATGCCAACCACTTTGGTTAATACATTTGAAACTTAAAAGTTTCTTTCGAGACTTACTACACTATTAATTTCAAGAATAATTTCATTAATCCTAGTAGTAAAAAATTCGCTCTTCCGGAGCTCTTAATTGATTTTGTACTACAAGATCTTTTGTCACACCATCCATATGGTAAATATCTCCTTTACGGAGAAAATCATATCATAATACTTGTCACGATCGAAGTCATCATAAGCAAAATCATTTCTTGCTTTAAGTTTGCCTTTAATAATCTTTTATTAGGCATGACATAATATGTTTTGGCGTACCACAAGTACACGACTAATGACATATTCATGTAACCACATTATAATATTCATTATCTTTACTTCTCTCAAACCTCCCTTAGAGGCGAGTTGTGGTATTTATATAACCATGCATAAGCATATTCTTATGCATATTTTTCATCACATATATATCTTCACATTCACTTTCAGGAATGAGCATGCATTTACAATGCTTATCACAAGTCGCACTCTTTAAAAAAATGGACTAAAATCGTCTCAGTGTACCTCATATTTCCAGACCATATTGATACACAATTCCTTCACCTTTGAAGGATTATTTTGAGAACCTTACTGTTCTCCTTTTTACATTTACCATAATGATGACTATATTATTTTGGTCTTTGGTACACCCACGTTCATTGGTCAACCACTTGTCTTCATTTAGACTTATTATGCATCGTTATCACATTCACTTCAAGAATGGAGCAAATCAAGTGGGACAAACTTCAAGCTTTTTCGTGAAAAATACTCTATTTTTCTTTAGACATCATTATATCATCAATATGGTGCATTGGGACTCAAAATTCAATGCCTTACCCATATAAAGGCATGTTAGGCCATAATGAGTTGGGACTCAAATCTAACTCTTATCATCATAGTGCACTATGACTCAAACCTGATGTCTTACCCTTATACAATGACATAATAAGTCTAAGTGGACTCACCCTTGAGCCTTTCATGATATACTACTTTTTAATAATCAATTATTTTTTCCTAAACTTTAATGAAAGTTCACATTGATCTTTTTCACGAATAACTACATGATCAAATATAAAGGGAATAAAACTATCTTAGTAATACAAAATTTATTTTGACCACAACATAAATTTAAATTCTTATTAATTTTTATAAGATTAGAAACCTTCTCAACAGTTAACAGTTCCATAATCTTGGCTTGCAAACTGTTGGAGCAGTAAATATGGGAGATGATGTCAAATCATCGGAATATGCTCTTGTTTGCAACTCGAAAGCAGAGGTACTCCATATATATATACATCTGCACAAATAAAACTAAATTGCTAAGTAACACAAATTAGACCAAGTCTTAAATACTAAAGTAAGTTAATTGTAAAATTCATGAAAATTGAAATGATACTGCCGGTATAATAGAAGCAAACGTAACATTGATATGGCATACGAGATGCCCAGATTTTCATAGGCTCAACCAAATTGGTTCAAGGTTGTAGCTCTCATGGAAGGCTTTCATCTCTTATAGAAAATATAAGAAGAATATAGCAATTCGTGTTGATAATATGTTAAGAAACTAAGCTCAGAGTAACAACATAAAATAAGAAAATAAACAAGAATGTAGAGAGAAAGAGAGGAGAGATTCTTATTTCATCAAGTTGTTTCCAAGTGTATACAATATCATTTCCCATCCTCTATTTATAGTATTATATAGAGGTATACAAAAGGATATCATAAACATGACATTAAGTATTTGAGATCATGGAGGAAAATCATGGGGAGGTTAGTTACAACGATAAGTATTGGAGTAGTGAAAGTTATGAAGATAATGTAGAAAAGTAGTGGGTGTTATAGGAGTTATGGACATCCATCATATATCAAATGTTTCATAACATTTTACTTTTATATGCTACTAATATTCTTTCCACATTTTCGTTTTACTTCTCTAAGATCTCCCAATTACTAGAAAACTATAATCTCTCCCTAAAATAATAGTTGAATATATATATATATATATATTTATTTATTAATATATAAATACATATTTTATGCATAATTAATTATAGTTTTATATATTTATCTAACTAATATAATTATTTTTGACCGATCGGTCAAATATTTAACTTGCCCAAAATTTATAGGTTGGAGTTCCTCCGTTCTTCTTTTTGAATCAGGTACTCATGACTAATTCGAACTAAACTTTAGTTATAGATTTATTAAAACGAAAGTGCTCGCTATAAAATAATTATTTTTAAAATTTGAATCCAAAACCTCTGACTAAATATAAATTTTTTATCCATCCTTAATACGAGCTAAAGATTGATGGTTGGCTATTTAAGACCTATTTGGTTTGGAAAGAATTTTTATAAACAAAAAAAAAAAAAATTATATTTAGATAAAACAAACAAATTTATTTTTGTTTTATATTTTGTTTTGGAAACAGAAACCAATCTATGGTAGCTTTTCATAAATTGACACAATCTCTCTAACCATATCCTTTGTACAATTATTATATGTAAGGAATTTTTAACAATAAAAAATTGTACATTGTTAGAAAAAGAGCTTAATTTTGAGAAAACGTTTTCAACCAAAAATATTTTTTCACAAAAAACAGTTTCCTTCAGTACATCGTAGGATTTAAAGAAGTTTATTTTTCAGAGTGGATTATTTTCACTTAAGATAATAAAAGAAATCAATTTTCTTACTCACTGATTATACAAAGGAGAAAATCCGTAGTAATCCAGAATAGGCTAGAGTTAGTAATAAAAGTTGATTTTAAGCCATTTTTTGTTTACTGTATAATGAGGTCTATTTTGGAAATGGAATACAATCATTGATCGTTTTGTTCCTTTCAGATCCAACATTTCTGTGGAAATGTTTTTCTACCTTTTGTTTTTATGTTAGCATTCAACATCCCACGCCAATATAGACAGGTAGCGAAGCTAGAAATATTTTCAATGATGTTCAGACTTGACAACAATAATAATAACAAATCAAGTTTGATCTCAATAGGTGGGATCTGAGGAGGGTAGTCTGTACGTAGACCTTACCCCTACCTAATGCAGGTAGAGAAGTTGTTTCCAATAGACCCTCGGCTCAGGAAGGGCAAGAAGAAGAGGAAAGCAAGGAAGGAAGAAAGAAGGAAGAGAAAAGAAAAATGGAGAAATAAATGATAAGTAGTACCAAATAATAGAAACAAGAAATATAATACCTGAGGCGAACAAAACCACATAACGTAATAAAAATCTAAGAATATGAAGGGACATGCATGCTATTAAGACTATCACTGAACAACTATAATCTACCTACTAACATTCTACCTTAATCCTCGGCCTCCACACCCTCCTATCAAGGGTCATGTCCTCAGTGAGCTGAAACAGCGCCATGTCCTGTCTAATCACCTCTCCCCAGTACTTCTTAAGCCTACCTCGACCTCTTGTCAAACTCTCCATGGCCAACCTCTCTCACACCTCCTGACAGAAGCATCGATGCTTCTTCTCTTAACATGTCCAAACCATCTCAGCTTCGACTCCCACATCTTGTCAACCACGGAGGCTACTCTCACTCTGTCCCGGATAGCTTCATTCTTAATCCTATCTCTCCTGGTACACCCACACATCCATCTCAACATCCTCATCTCTGCTACTTTCATCTTCTGCACGTGAGAGTTCTTGACTGGCCAACACTCATCCCCATACAACATAGCCGGCCGAACCAACACTCAATAAGACTTACCCTTAAGTCTTGGAGGCACATTCCTATCACATAAAACACCGGAAGCGAGCCTCAACTTTATCCATCCTGCTCCGATGCAATATGCGACATCTTCATCAATCTCCCCGTTACCCTGGATAATAGACCCGAGATAATTAAAACTCGCTATCTTGGGGGATAACTTGAGCATCAAGCTTAACCTCTACGTCTGCATCATGGATCCCGTCACTGAATTTGCACTCTAAGTATTCCGTCTTGGTTCTACTCAGTTTGAAACCTTTAGACTCCAAGGTCTGTCTCCAAACCTCCAACCTCGCGTTAACTCCGCTACGCGTCTCGTCAATCAACACTATAGCATCGGCAAATAGCATGCACCAAGGCACCTCCCCTTGGATGTGTCGCGACAGTACATCCATCGCGAAGGCAAATAAAAATGGGCTAAAAGCTGATCCCTAGTGCAACCCCATCACCACAAGGAAATGCTCCGAGTCACCAGTCACAGTCCTCACCCGAGTCTTAGCATCATCATACATATCCTTAATCACCCTAATGTACGCTACCGGAACACCGATAACCTCCAAACACTCCATATGACTTTATCTTATGCTTTCTTAAGGTCAATAAAAACCATACGCAGATCCTTCTTCCTCTCCCTGTACTGCTCCACTAATCTCCTTACCAGATGAATCGCTTTCGTAGTCGAACGCCCCAGCATGAATCCAAATTGATTCTCGGAAATAGACACGCACTTCCTCACCCTAGCCTCCACCACCCTCTCTCAAACCTTCATAGTGTGACTCAACAACTTGATACCCCTATAATTGTTGCAATTTTGGATATCACCCTTGTTCTTGTAAAGCGAAACCATCGTACTCCACTTTCATTCTTCGGGCATCTTATTTGTCTTGAAAATAATATTAAACAGCCCAGTGAGCCACTCCAAACCTGCCCACCCCGCGCTCTTTCAGAATTCCACCGGAATTTCGTCTGGCCCCGTCGCTCTGCCCCTGCACATCTTACGCATCGCCCCTTCCACCTCCTCTACTGTAATCCGCCTACAGTACCCAAAATCCCGCCGACTCTCGGAGTGATCCAACTCACGCAACACAATGCGTCTATCTCCCTCCTCGTTCAACAGTTTATGGATGTATGTCTGCCATCTTCTCCTAAAAAATATCCAACAAAAAATGTTCAATACATATTATATACATCTAAACTCTAATATCTTGCATATATACACATTGTGTTTCATAATATTTCGATTAAGGATGATCAATTGACCACCTTTGGTAAAAGGTGGCTTCGCCTTGGATATGAACAGTCTACCCTAATGCAAGAATTAGTGGATAGTTCCACGGTTCGAATTTGTGACCGTGAAAAAAGCCGTTAACGCTTACATTAGAATAGAATATCTGCATCACACCTCTAGGGATATGCTTTCCCGGATTCTACATGAATTCAGAATAATTTGTGCATCAAATTGCACTTTTTTATTTTTATGTTAGTATTATCTTTTGATCATCACCTTGAAGCTACTGCCACAATTCACCTATTTATTGTTCTTATTCTTTTTTGTCCCTCGATAGGCCCACTAATATTATGTTCGTTTGTCTGCTTTGTTCAATTTTCCTCATAAAATACGAAATTATCTAAATGGTGGTCCCAAAATGGATGCTCGATCCCTGAAATTTTGGACTTCTAGGATTATAGACATATAGTAGTATATTGATACTTGATAGTATCATATTCCTATTTCCTTTTAACAAAAGCAATAAAAAAATAAATAATAAAAGGGTATATGTTGGTTGTCTTGTAAATATTAGACAGGCTAGAAAAAGAAAAGAGATGGCAAAAGTATGGAGAAGCAAAAATATTATAGCAGTCTATGCTTTTGCCTTGTATAAAGACACTAACCATCGTTTTTCATGCTAAAGCTGACACCTAAGCTTTATTAAGATTTTCTAAATCTTTGTTTGTTTCACTAATGACAAATGCTTAATTAAGATTCTTAATTAGGCGATTAAAAGTCTTCTAAATTTTCTTCATTAGTCTTCATCATGACTATGACACCTTTGTCTCTCTTTTCCTTATATTTCCTTTCTCTCTCTTTCTTTTCTTTTCTATTCTTTTGCTTTTCATGCTTAAGGAGTCTGAACTTTATATCTAATTGCTTAATTTACATTAAGTCATGTACATTTGCATAATAACTTTGGCGAGGGATACATATGTCTCCCTAGTAATCACATATTAATTACACAAACTTGTGCCAAGTCTAATTTGGCCATTTAAATAAGGTCAAATGTTTCTTCGAGTCCATTAAGCTTGCTTAATATATGAGAATTTATTTTAGAATAAGTGGGTGGCGACTAAGTATAAAATTCTATAGAAGGTCTCTTGAGTCTCACGATCGGACAATGTAAAAATTCATCCGCTATGAATATTTACACATAATCAATGAATACATATAAGAAAAAAATATTTATGATATTAGTAAAAAAATGACTAGTTAGTTTAACTATACCTATATTTAAGTTAAATTATAAGTCTTCCTGTATATGCAAATAATTCCAACACTCCAAATTTTCTAAAATAAAGTTTGTTCAAATGTAAGAATGTACAATGCCTTCTTGGTCAATGAGAGTCAATAGGTTCGACATCACATGTAGTACAAGGAGACTAAAGAAGAATCTGTTTTAAGATTCAGACTTGATGTAAAGGTTGAAAATGGAATTAAGTAAGGTCACTTGAAAAATAAATATAATCTTGTACTATAAGTTGTATAAATAATTTGTAACGACCCAGTCTGTCGTTACGTAAAACCTGCATTATAATTGCTGTTATTGACTTATCATAGACCAATTATTCTATTATTGATTTGTTAGAGTTGATAAGCTTGAAATCGGAATGGTTAAATGAGAATTCAGTCACTTAGTCTTTAAAAATAGCCTTAAAATGGGAAAACCAACTGAGAGTTGACTTATTGGTAAACGACCTTGAAATGCGGATTTTACGGCTCAGATAGCTTTGTTAGGTGATTTGGGACTTAGGAGTGTGTTCAGAATAATTCTTTGATGTCCGGTGTAGAATTAGGCTTGAATTGGCGAAAGTTAGTTTTTGNGGTGGATTTTAAAAATTTGAAAGTTCTTAGGCTTGAATCTGATGTAAATTTGGTGTTTTGATGTTAGTTTTGGTGTTTTGAGAGTGAAACTAAGTTTGAATGATCATATGTGATGTGTTGGTATAGGTGGTTGGGGTCCCAAGGAGCTTGGGTGAGTTTTGGATAGGTTTGGGCTGCGTTGTGCTCGTTTTTCTTATGCTTCAGCATCGTTTCTTCAAGCATAAATGATATCATATTGAACAAATGAGCTCTGATTACTGTTTTGAAAGAAGAATTATATCCGTATCGTAATTACGGACCCGTAGCAAAAAGAATCGCCGAATTTAGATAGCGTATGAGGATTTTATGGCCATTTTACCAAGGTTGCCCAGATCTTTCAGGTTAATGACGAAATTGCCCATGACGGTGTATTAAAAACCTGCACTATTTGCAAATCTTAAAACCTACATATCCCCTTCATTATAAGGTCAAATTGAGTGACTCAAAGCCTAAATTTATTAGAATTTCACAAGGAATCCATTGGGAGCAGTAAATCGCGTGAACAGTATATATATAACGAGCAGTTCGAGTTTTCTTCCAAATTTTTGACCGGGGAGAAGCTTTTTGGGCAATTTTTGAAGGAGAAAATCAGTGGGTATCACAGAGGTAAGCAATTTGATTATTAAAACTCGTTTATGGGTGATTATAGACCATAACCCCAGCCTTTAATTCATGAAAAACAGTAGAAAAATAGGATTTTGGGACATGAGATTATGAGACCTTCAAGGGTCGATTTGAGGGGTCAAACGGCCTCTGATTTCGGTGCTCTTTATATGTACGGACTCGTGGAAAGATGAAGAACACTTTTCTGTAAAATTTTCTGAGTTTCGGGACGCGGGACCGGGGGTCAGATTTTGACCGGTTTCGGATTTTTGAGTTAAATTCGATATTTTTTTTCAATTGGAACTTATTCCTTAAGCATATGTTGATGATAAAAATATGAACTTGGTAGATTTGGAGCCTTCGGAGGTTGATTCGAGAGGCAAGCGTGTTGCGGAATAATTCCGGGCTAGTTTTGAGGTAAGTAATGTCTTGAAATCCTGTCCTGAGGGTATGAAACCCCGGAATATGCACCCTTTTACGGGTTTTGGAATACAATGATTGAAACTTTGGAGATATATTTCCTACTTAGGCAACTATTGAGTTTCGAAACTGATTTCTAAGCTTATGGTTAATTATTATTTATATTATGATATGTTTTGGGCTATAAGCCATGTTTGGGGCTTAGTGCCGATCTGTTTACCCCTTGGGGGGGCTATTTTACTGTGTTTACTCACTTGATATGTTGTGATTTACACTCAGTCTTTTCCTGATAAATTGTTTTGACACTCAGAGTATTTTGATACTATTTATTGAGAAATGAAACACTGTTTGGGTCGAGAACCCGATTTGTTTATGGCTTAAGGGCAAATTGAGAGTGTCTGACTGAGTGATGTGAGGAGGCTTCCAGGCCTTATGAGTGATGTGAGGAGGCTTCCAGGCCTCATGAGAGAGGTGAGAAGGCTTCCAGGCCTTATGTTATTATTGCGCTTGGGCTGTAGGAGCCCCTCCGGAGTCTGTAACACACCCCCAGTGAGCGCCGGTACCGATTGAGTGATGATGATTGCCCGCGGGGCTGATACTGAGTGATGATTGATACTGAGTGATGATTGATACTGAGTGATTGAGGGAATGCCTGAGGGCATCTGTTATGAGAAATGATTTTGGCCCGAGGGGCACTTTTATGATGATTTTACTATGTTTCAAACTATGATTCACTTCGTTTTCAAACTAAGTCTTACTGAGGATTTCACTGAGATATATTGATATATTCTTGTTTTCAAGGGATTTCTGAAAACTAATTTCGAACTTATGAATTTGCTAAACACTACTTGGTGACTTGATGTTTTACTGGTTGTGGTGAATGGTGTATCTGTTTGTGTGCTTTATATTTCTCAGACTGTGATTTCTTTTCATTACTACTGAGTTAGCGTACTCATAAAGACTCCCTGTGCCTCTGTGCACAGATCCAGGTACCGATTTGGAGCAGTAGCTGCCTCGTTCGTTAGCAGCAGTCACGGGATTTCGAGGTAGCTGTCCAGCGTCCACAACTTCTCTATTTCCCCTCCTTGTTTAGCTTTAGCACTTGATTCAGAGATATACATTATAGTTTTAGCTGAGTTAGATTTATTTATTCGTAGATGCTCATGACTATTGACTCCGGTTCTTGGGAGGTGGTTTAGAATATTATGGGGACGCTAAGAATTATTTATATTATTTATGCTATGGTTGCTTGCTGATTATTTAATTGTGAACTGTTATGATTGAACAAAAGCGTAGTAAAGTGATGGTCGGCTAGCCTAGTTCCACGATAGACGCCATCACGGCCTGTTAGAATTTGGGGTCGTGACATAATTATACCTAATAAAGTTACTTAAGTGCTTTTATTCAAGAATAATCATATGTCAAATCAACATTGGCAGACATTAATGGGCCTTCAAAAATGATTCTTTGTTATCCTAACCAAAATTAATTAATCAACCATGTAAAGTGCTTAATTTACCTCACGCATGATAATTGTCGGACAAAAGGTATTAATATAATTTACCACAAAATTCTGTCAAATATAATATCAATTATGAGCATGTTTTCTTAAGACAATGCCAGGAATTACAGAGCTTTCTAACTCATTGTCACTCCAAATGGTCCGATCAGAGGCGGAATCAGAATTTTAAATTTATAGGTTCGGGATTCTAATAGTTAAAGTTACTATTGGATTTTAAATTAATCATTTATACATATTCAATGAATTTTGTAAAACAAACACACGATTCAAATCAAAATTATTGGGTTCGGCCAAATCTGGTCCTGACACTCTACCTTCACCACTGGGTCCGACCATTTTTCTTCTGCATTTAAATTCTTATCCTTTTTTTAGCACAAAATAATATATGCATTTTCAAATAAAAATAAAAAGAGTTGAAAAATCTAAAGTTGCATCCATCACTTATATTGTTATTATTCACTGTATAACAATTATTTACATTATTATTCACCCGTATATCAATCAATATATTAAAATTACACTACTAGTCCTTGGCCTAAAAATACACAACAAGGTGCAGTAAAACAAGAAAAATTACTTCATACTCCATACAATAACAAATTACTTTTGTAAAAATGCATCTTTTCATTTCATCTTAGCTGTCCTACTTTGCATGCATGAGATTGAGAATAATATGCACGAGAAATTATTAGTTGAACTGACAATCATTTTAATGTTGTAAAACAAATTTCCTTTTTTATTGAATATATTACACATACTTATATTGTTTCTAATTTTTTACAACAAGATTGATTTAAATGATAAATCCTGTTATAATATTTCAAACTACCCTGTTGTGGTATTATTTATTGGATATTACATTCATAAATATAGTTAGGAGATCAAACTCATTATTTATGCACTTTCGATGGTATAATTAATTCGAACTAATTAAGCACTTTTTATTATGTAAATAGGAACAAATCAAACAAGTAGTTTCTGAATTCCGGAAACTAAACGATTAAAATATATGCGAATCCAGGATTTAATGTTTATGATTCCTGCAATGATTTCGAATTTTTTTCCGATAGTAACTGAGTTCATATTCAAACATTTAATAATTTTTTTGAACGCATTTATATTGATTGGACAAAATTTACTGGGTTCACGTGTGTAACGACCCGGTCTGTCGTTACGTAGAATCTGCATTTTAATTACTGTAATTGACTTGTTATAGGTTGGCTATACTGTTATTGATGTGTTGGAGTTGGTAGACTTGAAATCAGAATGGTTGTAGTGAGAGTTTAGTCATCCAGTCTTTAAAAATAGCCTTGAAGTTAGAAAAGCCAACTGAGAGTTGGCTTATTGGTAAGCAACCCCGGAATGCGGATTTTATGGCTCGGATAGCTTCGTTAAGTGATTTGGGACTTAGGAGTGTGTTCAGAATAATTTTGTGATGTCCGGTGAAGAATTAGGCTTGAATTGGCCAAAGTTAGTTTTTGGCGATTTTCGGTCATCAGTGAAAAATAGGCTATCGGGGTCGAAATGGGATTCCCACAGTTGGAACATGTTCGTAATGTCATTTTGGATATGTCTGCAAAATTCCAAGTCAATCGGAGTTGTTTTGGATAGTTTCGGCATCGTTGGTGGATTTTAGAAATATCAAAGTTCTTAGGCTTGAAACCGATGTGTTTTGGTGTTTTGATGTAATTTTAGTGTTTTGAGAGTGCAACTAAGTTTGAATGATCACATGTGAGGTGTTGGTATGTTTGGTTAGGGTCCCGAGGGGCTCGGGATTGATTTCGAATGGTTAACGGGAAGTTTGGAACTTGAAATATGCAGCTACAGCTGCTGGTGCTAGTGTAACCGCACCTGCGGAAGTTGGACCGCATGTGCGGGCCCGCAGGGGCGAGCAGAGCACCGCAGGTGCGGAATTGCGAGTCTCAGTAGAGGATCGCAGGTGCGGGAGAAGGATCGCACCTGCGAAGTCGCAGGTGCGGAAGTTAGCCCGCTTAAGGAAAGTCGCAGGTGCGGACCTGGGACCGCAGGTGCGGGTGCGCTTAAGTGGCCGCAGGTGCGGAACCACTGTTCAGAAAGTATAAAAACTTGCCTTCGCGAATTTTAACCCTTGTACGGGTTTCGAGGTTTCTGAGGGATTTTTAAGAGGGAAACGTTGGTGCATCATTGAGGTAAGCTTTTTGGACTTAATAACTCAATTGTAGGTGATTAAAGACCTTAATATCAGTGTAAATTTATGAAAAATCAGTAGAAAAAGGGGAAGTTAGGGCTTGAGATTATGAGACCTTTAGGGGTCAATTTGAGGAGTCAAACGGACTTCGATTTTAGCGTTCTTTATATGTACGGACTCAGGAGATGATGAAGAATATTTTTGTATAAAAATTTTTGAGTTCCGAGACGCGGGCACGGGGGTCGAGTTTTTACCGATTTCGGATTTTTGATCTAAAATTGATATTTTCAATTGGAATTCGTTCCTTAAGCATAATTTGATGATAAAAATCTGAACTTGGTAGATTTGGAGCATCCGGAAGTTGATTCGAAAGGCAAACGTATTGCAAAGTAGTTTCGGGCTACTTTAAGGTAAGTAATGTCTTCAAATCCTGTCCTGAGGGTATGAAACCCCGGACTATGCACCCTTTCACGGGTTTTGAAATGCAAATGTTGAAACTTTGGAGATATATTCCTTACTTAGGCGACTATTGAGTTGCGAAACGGCTTTTTAAAGCTTATTTCCAACAGTACTATATATACTTGATATGATTTGGGCTGTAAGCCATGTTTGGGGCCTAGTGCTGACTTGTTTACCTCTTGGGGTTTGTGTTTACTATATTTTCCTCACTGATATGTTATGATTTTACACTCAGTCTTTTCCTGATAAATTATTTTGACACACAGAGTATTTTGATACTATTTATTGAAAAACAAAATACTGTTTTGGGTCGAGAACCCGGTATATTTATAGCCTAAGGGCAAATTGAGAGTGTCTGACTGAGTGAGGCTTTCAGACCTATATTGTGAGGAGGCTTTCAGGCCTTATATGAGGGAGGCTTTCAGGCCTATATTGTGAGGAGGCTTTCAGGATTTATATGAGGAAGGCTTTCAGGCCTTATATGAGGGAGGCTTTCAGGCCTATATTGTGAGGAGGCTTTCAGGCCTATATTGTGAGGAGGCTTTCAGGCCTTATGTTGTTATAGCGCTTGGGCTGTAGGAGCCCCTCTGGAGTCTGTACACACCCCCAGTGAGTGCATGTACCTATTGAGTGATGATTATTGCCCGCGGGGCTGATACTGAGTGATGATTATTGGCTGCGGGGCTGTTACTGAGTGATTGTGAGAATGCCTGAGGGGCAACTGTTACAAGGAATGATTTTGGCCCGAGGGGCAGATTATGATAATTTTACTAAGTTTTCGAACTATGATTTACTTCGTTTTCAAACTGGTTCTTACTGAGAATTTTACTGAGTAATACTGATATTACACTAGTTTCAAAGGATTCCTGGAAACCAATTTTTTAACTCATGTATTTGATGAATACTATCTGGTGATTTGGTATTTTACTGGCTTTTGTGAATTGGTGTATCTGTACTGTGTGTTTTATAATTCTCAGACTGTGATTTATTTTCATTACTACTGATTTGGCGTACTCATAAGGCTCCATGTGCCTCTGTGCACAGATCCAGGTACCGATTTGGAGCAGTAGCTGCCTTGTTCGTTAGCAGCAGTTCACGAGATTTCGAGGTAGCTGTCCAGCGTCCACAACTTCTCCACTTCCCTTCCTTATTTAGTTTTAGCATTTGATTCAGAGGAATATATTATAGTTTTAGCAGAGTTAGATTTATTTATTTTTAGATGCTCATGACTATTGACTCCAGTCTTTGGAGGTTTTGTTTAGACTATTATAGGGACGCTAAGACTAAATTACACTATTCTATACTTGGTTGCATGCTTATCATTGTATTGTGAACTATTATAAAAGAACCAATGCGTAGTAAAGTGATGGTTGGCTAACCTAGTTCCACGATAGGTACAATCACGACCTGTTAGGATTTGAGATCGTGACAACTTGAACCCATAAGTGGAAAGGTGGACCCGCCCTAAATTATGCGGTTGTTTGGTTTGAAGACAAAGTTATGTTGAGATATACTGAAAATTAGTTATGCTGAGATTTGTTATCCTACTATTTTTTTTCTTGTTAGACTGTTTGGTATGTTGTGTTAATTCTGCATGTCAATTTTATTGCTTTATCCCGGGATAACTTATCGTGAGATTACTATTCTACTCTTTCACATGTATATATTATCCTTGTACTATTTTTAGTCCGAAATAACTTATCTCAAGATTAGTAACCAAAAAAAATTAAATTTTTCTTCCAAAATTATTTTATCCATCCTACCAAGCGACACCTAAACAAACATTATCTCTTCCTTCAAACCTCTTATGTTTTTTTTAAGGTATGAAAAGTAGTATAGTACTATAATAATATAATTTCTAAAGACATTTTAGACATTTACGAAACTCGAGAAGAAAAAAATGATTCCCATACTAATATTTGTTTCCAACATTTGGACAAAAGCAAAGGGGACAACCCAAAAACACTTTCAAGTAGTAATATCAAAAGCATGTCAAAATACAAACCAAAAACCAATAAATCATGAGCTCGAGATATTGAAATGAATGCAATAAAAGAAACTTGAGGAAGAAGAATTTTGACAGTGCTTATTGCACCTAGCAGACATATGGGTCCCATAATCATCACTACCCCCACCCCCACCCCCATAATAAACCACTATACATTCTCTTCATTATTCTCTCAAATCCATTTTCTTGAAATCTTACTCACAAAATCTTGAAAAACCTCTTTTGAATGGAACCAACTCTTGGTTTACTTGACACCGGTGAAAAAGGTTGTTCAAATATGGCCAAAGTGGAACAAGATTACGATATGGATATGTGTTCTGAGGAAGAAACAGAGCTTGAGTTGGGGTTAGGACTTAGTCTCAACAGTGGTGGGAGTGGGGGTGGGGGTGGGGGTAGTGGGGTGGTGGCAAAAGCTAAGAAATCAGCATGGGGTGAATATGGTAGAATTTTAACTGCTAAAGATTTTCCTAATGGATTTTCAGCTGCAGGAAGATCAATTGTTAATAATAGTGGTGTTTCTTCTGGTACTAAAAGAGCTGCTGATTTTGTTGGTTCTAATACTGATGTTGGATCTCCTCCTACTGGTTCCAGGTTATAATTTCTTATTTTTTTCCTAACATTTTTATCCATGAGGTTAATGTTTAGTTTACTAAAAAAATTGTGCATCTCAAAAGGGTCTTAATGATTTTGCTTCTTATGTGAAGTTTCATTTTTGTTTGGGAAAATACACTGTATAGCTCTCAAAAATACTAGTCTGATAAAATATGTATTTTTTGTATATTAATATATAATGTACATATTTTATACATAATTTGTGTAATATTTTTTGTATATTTGGCTAGCGGATGTAATTAGTTTACTGAATAAAGTGTTTCTCGTGAAGGGTGTTAATTATCTTGGTTCTTATGTGTGAAGTATTAGTATTTGTTTTGTTTATAGAATTTTTTGAATATTTATTTCTTGAATGTTTTGTATATTTTAAGAAGCTAGCAAGACATGTATCACTTTGTTCATCTCATTACCTTTAAATATAAAATATGCCAAAAGTTGTTTTTGGTTGCCCTGTCATTATGATAATCTATCATTATATTCCCTCACATATAATAATCCTTCTTTTAGGGCCATTTTGGAAAAATTTAAATAATTCATTCATTTTGCTATTATATCTTATGGCCCCCTTCTTCTGAGGTTGCCCACATCAGAACATTATCCTTTTATATTTCTTTATTAGATTTGACAAACAGGGTGTAGGGAATTCCAGAAATATATAAGTTATGGCTAATTAGGTAAAAAAATAATTAGGGGAGCCTTGGAGCGACAGTAAAGTTGTCTCCGTGTGACCTATATAGGTCACGGGTTCGAGCCGTGCAATCCTTCACTGGCTGCCTACATCACGCCCCTTGGGTTACGGCCGACCCTGCGTGAACGCAAGATGCTTCGTGCACCGGCCTGTTGTTATTTTACTTTTTATTCTTTTGACTTGTTTGACAAGGTGGGTTGCTTTGATGGTAAGCACCCTCCAGTTCCAACTAAGAGGTTGTGAGTTCGAGTCATCCCAAAAGCAAGGTGGAGAATTCTTGGAGGGAAGGATGTTGAGGGTCTATTAGAAACCGCCTCTCTACCCTAGGGTAGGAGTCTGCGTACACACTACCCTCCCCAGACCCCTCTTGTGGGATTATACTGGTTGTTGTTGTTGTTGTATTCTTTTGACTTGTTTATTTTAGCTAGAATAATAACAAAGTTCATGAATTATGGCTTCTTGATATGGATATAGTATAATTGATTCATTTATTTTGATTTCTGAAAACAGTCAAGTTGTGGGATGGCCACCCATAAGGGCATACAGAATGAACAGCTTGGTTAATCAATCAAAGGTTCTAAATGCTGAAGAAGACAAGGGAGTTGACGGGAACGATAAGAAGGAGCATTCAAAGAAGAAAATCAATCATGGAAATGCCAAGGACGACGCGATTTCTATCAAAGAAAAAGGGCATCTTGGTTTTGTAAAGGTGAATATGGATGGTTTGCCTATCGGAAGAAAGGTGGATTTGAATGCTCACACTTGCTATGAATCCTTAGCAGAAACCTTAGAGGATATGTTCTTCAAACCAACCAAAAGTGAGGATTCTATTTCAAATTTCACTTCATGTTGTTACTTAAATTGGCGCTAATATCTCGTGGAATTTGTTTATTGAAACTGCGAAGCTGTTTTACGTACCAGATTACACGAGTCTGATTGTATGTTACTGATGTTTTTATTGTGAAGTGATTGTTGATGTTCTGTTGATTTATGTTCTGTAAAAATAGGTGGTGAAAAGGAACAAGGGACAAAGTCTTTTAAGCTCTTAGATGGATCATCTGAATTTGTGCTCACATATGAGGATAAAGAAGGAGACTGGATGCTTGTTGGAGATGTTCCATGGGAGTAAGTAAATTCACTTTAGTATTCCATATAGTTGCAAAAAGCATGGATATAGTGGCAAAGCCTAATGTCCGGTAACTGTGCTGGTGGGAGAGGTAGTAAGTACCCCGTGAAATAGACGATGTGTGCTCAAGCTGGCCCGAACATCACCTTCATTAAAAAACTAGCAAAGCTCAAGTCTTCACCCCCCCCCCCCCCCCCCC
>ML245238.1:50644-68201 GCA_005239495.1 Nicotiana undulata
AAAACCCAATGTCCCCCCCCCCCCCCCCCCCCACCAACCTACCCAAAAAAAAGCTTGGATATATTAGCAAGCCTGAAGTATTGATGATCTCGAGTCTCAAATATATTATGATGTGCTCTTTGGTGGACCTGGAGGGGAGCGTTGGAGCAATAGTAAAGTTGTTTCCGTGTTTTCACGGGTTTGAGCCGTGGAAGCACCCACTAATGCTTGCATTAGGGTAGGCTATCTACATCATACACCTCTAAGGGTGCGACCCTTTCTGGATCCTACGTGAATGCGGGATGCTTTGTGCATCAGACTGCCCTTTCTTTTGGTGGACCTAATACATAAAAGCAAATTATCACCCCTTTTATCTTTCATCAACCATCCCACATTCCCACCCTAGAAAAATAGAGTATAGAAATGAAAATGAATAAAAGGACAATTCAACTAGTTTTTGCTATTCTAGTTCTTATATGTTCTAATATTTTCATGTCTTATAGGATGTTTGTCACCACTGTGAAAAGGCTAAGAATCATGAGGACTTCTGAGGCTAATGGACTAGGTATGTATTGGCAAATGAACATAATTTCCAATTAATAAAATTTTGCCTCTACTTTTTGTCAATTTTATTTCCTTAGCTTTAATACAAACTACTGCTTTATTTTCAGCTCCAAGAATCCCTCAGAAGCAGGAGAGACAAAAAGGAAAACCAATCTAATTTGCTTTGGTGCAAAGGAAAATGCATGAAATCACAGTTTGGAAGGAAAAAAAAAAAAAGTAAAACAGAAATAGGGAAGTGTTAAAAGAGTCAATGGATCTTGTTACTTTTTCATGGTTGCATTTTTTGTTTTGCACCATTTTTTCTCTTCATTTTTTTTTTTTTTTTGGTTGTGTTTAGGTCTCATATAGTTGATACACCAATGTTTTGCCCAAACCCACTTTTTCTCTTAATGTAAATATGGGAATGCTATTTTTCTCTTTTGTGTGTTTGTGTTTGTCTCAAGAAATTCTATTTATTTATTTATTTTAATGTTTGATCATTCTCTTTTTGGTTGGTGGTAAAGAGAAATATTGTCTAGAATTATTTGTTAGTGGGGAAGTCATTAAAGGAACTGGCTATTGAAAGTTCTTAGCAAATCCTTACTATGGATTGTGTCCATCATTACATGAACAGTTGGGAATTTAAGCTGGAATTTGAACAAAATCCTATCATATGCTTGCATAAAGTAAAATCTCTTGGAGCTAGAGTTATCAACCAAGATAGTATAAGTAAACTCTAAACTATTTTAGAGTGTCATTTCATCAAGAATTAGAAGTATGATGTTATTTTGGCACAAATCCATCTTAGTGAGGTTAGTTAGGTAAGTTAGCTTTGAATTATTGGATTAAAAGGACTGTTCGTCGTACAAAGAATTTCGTATTTACGCGGGATACAGAGAAAGACCGCATCTCAAGGGGTGTGATGTAGGCAGTCTATTCTAATATAATCATTAGTGGTTGCTTTCATTGTTCGAACCCGTAACTTTGAATTGAGCCTCCAATATCAAATGGTTAAACAAAAAAGGAAATAGGTTTTATGACTTGATTAACTTTCTTTTATAGTATGTGAAGTTGGTGTTTGCCAATTGTGATGTTCGGAATTGTTGGCTCATGAAATTGGATAGTTTTGAAGATTGACAAAGGAATTCAAAAATGAACCAGGTTCATCACTGGAAGATATAGACACAAACAGAGTCAAAGGCACGTGAGGTGCACATGCAGGAGATAAACGAAATTTGATAAAATAAGAGATATCTCCTAATCGAAAAGATTGAAAAATGAGAAGGAGAAGGACTCTTTATTCAGTAAGAACAGAATCAAAGATAAGGAAGGATATGAAATGTTGAGATTAACTAGAACTCTTCCACCAAGGGAGAGTAGCATTAGAACTCTAGTTAACTCCTTATCTACTAATCCTATATATTACAGATTGTTCTTATTGTACAGGGACGCACAAAAGCAGAAGTTAAGCAAGAATTGAGAGCAAAATTAGCGACGCAATTTTGCAAGCAGTTTGTGTGAAATTTGAGTGTGCGAATCTAAAGCTACTTGAACCAGCTAGAAGAACCAGTTCCAATTGTTGTTTTTTAGTCTAGTTTATTTGTAGTAGGTGGTTTTAACTTGTACCTTTTCAGCTTTATCTAGAAGCGTCTGTAATAGGTACTTTGTGTTTCAAGTTATAGCTAACTTGGAGTTTGTCGCAAATAGCTAGAGGCTAGTTTGCTACAAGGGATTAGAGGTCCTAGGTTCACAAAGAGTTTTCATAAATGTTGTTTGGCTCACTGATTTAGTAAAGAGTTAAAATCCTACTGGAAGTAGGTCGTGATTTTTTCACCTTTTTGAGCAGGTGTTTTTCACGTAAAAAACTCTGTGTTCTTTAATTTCTGTATTTATTATTCCGCAATCAGTAGAAGTTGGAACACATAGAAGAACCTGGTCCTTCTATAACAAGTGCATGCGAAAACCGGACACCACGCAAATCACCCCTCTCTTGTGTGGTATTGACGTATAAAACATCAATTGGTATCAGAGCATGTTATCTTTGAAGAGGCTAACACCTTAGGAGAAGATCAAGATGAGAGTACCACCTGGGAACTGGGAAGGACAATCAACTGCTAGGCCACCACTCCTCAATGGCCAGTACTACTCTTGGTGGAAGAACATGATGAGAGACCATATAATCGGAGAAGACTACGAGCTATGAGATATTGTTACTCATGGTCCTTTGGCCACCATGAAGAAGAATGCTGAAGGAGTAGATGTGCCAAAGACAAGAGCTGACTGCACTGCTGAGGATTTAAGAAAGCGAGATAAGAATGCTAAGGCAGAGAAGTGGCTTGTGTGTGGACTTGGTCCAGACGAGTACAACTGAATTTAAAGATGTACCACTGCTAAAGAGATTTGGGACACTTTACAAGTGACTCATGAAGGATTGCTCAAGTGAAGAGGTCCAGAGGTACTCTACTATATTCTCAGTATGAGAATTTTTCTATGAAGGAAGGAGAGACTATCCAAGAGATGTATATAAGGTTCACTACACTGACTAATGAAAAAAAATCTCTTGGAAGAACTCTACTTGAAGAAGACAAAGTTGAAAAGATTCTGACAATGGTTCTGCCAGTTTCTTGGGAAAGCAAGATCACTGCAATTCAAGAATCCAAGAACATTGCAACCCTTAAACTGGATGAGCTGATTAGAAATCTCACTGCCTATGGACTTAGAAGGCAGACCATGAAGATGGATGCACCCAAGAAGGAAAGGAGTCTGGCATTCAGAATAACTGAAGGAGCTGATATGGAAGAAGATGAAATGGCTATGATCACCAAGGACTTCAAATATTATCTTATGAGAGGAAAAGGTTCCTCAAGAGGTGGAAATTACAACAAGACAAGGGTGCCTGAAAAAACTACTAATGAGGGCTGCTACAAGTGTGGGAAGACTGATAATCACATCAAGAACTGCCCTCAATGGGAAATTGAATGGAAGAAGGAAAGATCTGAACGAAGGAACCGGAAGAAGGAACAGGTTCATCTCAAGAAGAACAAAGGATCAACAAAGGCTATGGTTGCTGCTTGGGGAGAAAGTTCAGATGAGGAATCAGATGATGAAGATGAACAAGAACTTATGGAAATTGGCAAATCAGATGAGGAATCTGAGGTAAGTATAATTCATCTCAAAGACAAGATTAAGTTTTTGTCTAAAGAAAAACTCTCTGAATTACTGCTAGATTTTATTATTGAATCTGAGGTAATAAATAAGGAAAAGGAACAGTTGTCCAAGGACTGTGTGATTTTAAAAGCAAAATGTAAGAACCTGGAATTCAGAGTTAGTGACACTATGAGTGAAAATACTGCTTTGAAGAACCAGATTCATACGTTTGAAACAAATGTTCTAGAGTTAAAATCTAAAAATCTAAAACTGAAACTAGGAACTAATAAGAAGACAACTCTCAACTCATCTTAGAAGAAAATGTAGGTAAACTAAAAGATGAGTTATATAAGAAGGATGGACAGATAAGAGTGTTAAAGGAGGAACTAGGCAAGGTCAAGCATGATCTAGACAGATCTTGTAAATGGAACAGATCCTCCGATGTTTAGACATGGCTACAGTAACATCATAGTAGCAATAAGAGAGGACTTGGATTTGGGAATCAACTGCCTAAATGGGATCCTAAATCAAGTACCTCACTCTTCCTGCGAACAAAACTTTTACCCACTGTGGTAAGACTTGTCACTACAAAAGTGAATGTAATGCAAAAGAAAAGGCCAGTAAAAAAAAAACAAAAGTTTTGTTCAATGGAAGAATTGGTTACCAACTTGGGCTAAAAAGAATTTAATTCATCATTTTGCTTATAGAAAGGGACCCAAACTAGTTTGGGTTCCTAAGACTAACCCCTGATTTCCTTTTGTAGGTTCAAGTGAATGGGAGCAACCAAATATGGTATATGGATAGTGGCTGCTCAAAGCACATGACTGGCAACAAGGACCAGTTCCTTTCACTTGAGGACCTCAAAGGAGGAAATGTCTCCTTTGGAAATGGAAAGAAAGATGAATTCATTGGTGTTGGTAAGGTAGGTAAGAATGACACCCATTCCATTGAGAATGTATACTTGATAGATGACTTGAAATATAGCCTAGTCAGTGTGTCACAACTGTGTGACAGAGGTAACTTGGTAGCATTCATCTCTACAAAATGTTTTGTGATAAATCTTACCACTGACAAGATTGTTTTTGTAGGAAAAAAGAGTGAATAATTTATACATCATAAATCTGTCCACACTTTCAGAAAATGAACTAACATGCTTAAGTGTGCTAGACAGTGATCCTCTCCTTTGGCATAAGAGACTTGGACATGCAAGTCTAAGTCAACTCAACAAATTAGTCTCAAATGACTTAGTGATATGACTGCCTAACATTAAGTTCAAGGAAGACAAAGTTTGTGAGGCTTGTGCAAGGGGGAAGCATGTAAGATCCTCTTTTAAAGCAAGAAAGTGCTAAGTACAACCAGAACGATGGAACTGGTTCATATGGATCTTTGTGGTCCAATGAGAGCATTAAACAAAGGTGGTAAGAGATATGTGATGGTGCTTGTTGATGATTATTCTAGATTTACCTGGACATTGTTTCTAACATCTAAAGATGAAGCATTTGACATGTTCACTTATTTTGTTAGAAAAACTCAGAAACAATTAGGAAATCAACTTGCATCAATTAGGTCTGATCATGACACTGAATTTGAAAATGCTAAATTTGCTGAATTTTGTGATGAGCATGGCATAGATCATAATTTTCTACTCCTATAACTCCACAACAAAATGGAGTAGTTGAAAGAAAGAATATGTCACTTGAAGATATGGCTCGGACTATGCTTCTTTCTAGCAAACTACCTCATAGCTTCTGGGCAGAAGCTATTAATATTGCATGCTATATCATAAATAGGTGCATGACTAGACCTCTTGTAGAGAAGGCCACCTATGAGTTACTTAAAGGGAGAAAGCCAAATATATCCCACCTTAGGGCTTTTGGTTGCAAGTGCTTTGTGCACAACAATGGTAAATACTCCCTAGGTAAGTTCGATCCCAGAAGTGATGAGGGAGTATTCTTGGGATATTCTTCACATAGTAAAGCTTATAAAGTTTATAACAAAAGAATTATGTGTGCTGAAGAAAGTGTACATGTGGTTTTTGATGAAACTAACATTCTTCCTGAGAGACAAGAACAAGATGATGAAGAAATTGGGCTAGTCAGAAACTCAAATGAAACCACAACTCATACTGAAGCAACACTAGAGGAAGGAACAGGTGATGGAACAGGTTCATCCATCCCGGGCAACATGACAGGGGGAATATAACAAAATAATTCCCAAACTTGGTTGGAATCTGTGCTTGTACCTGTTCCACAAGAACAAAGCATTGAAGGAACATCAACGAGTAACCAGTTTGTTGTGAAACCGTACAGATATCAAAGTTCTCACCCTATTGAGAACATTATCACTGATCCAACCTCTGGAATCAAAACCAGATCTTCTTTAAAGAATATTTGTGCTTTTGATGCTTTCGTATCTCTTATTGAACCTAAAAATATTGCTGAGGCTTTGCAGGATGCAGATTGGGTAAATGCAATGCAAGATGAACTCAACCAATTTGAAAGGAGTCAAGTTTGGCATCTGGTACCAAGACCCTTGGATAGATCAGTAATTGGAACTAAGTGGGTATTCAGAAACAAACTTGATGAAGATGGAACAATTACTAGGAACAAGGCAAGATTGGTGGTTCAAGGTATAGTCAGGAGGAAGTCATAGACTATGATGAAACGTTTGCTACAGTGGCAAGGCTGGAAGCAATAAGACTCCCCATAGCCTTTGCTGCTTACATGGAATTCACCCTTCACCAGGTGGATGTCAAGAGTGCCTTCCTAAATGGCTATCTAAAGGAAGAAGTGTTTGTCAATCAACCTCCGGGGTTTGAGAAAGAGAATCCTGATCATGTGTACAAACTTGACAAAGAACTGTATGGACTCAAGCAAGCTCCTAGAGCATGGTGTGAAAGATTATCAAAATTCTTTCTTGAGCATGACTATAAGAGAGGTAAAATTGATAGTACTTTATTCTTGAAAGAAAATGGTAAAGACCTCTTGGTAGTTCAGATATATGTAGATCACATAATCTTTGGAGCAACTACTGATAAGCTAAGTAAAGAATTTGATAAGATAAAGAGGAGTGAATTTGAAATGAGCATGATGGGTGAGCTTAATTTCTTTTTAGACTTACAAATTAAACAAAATTCAAATGGAACTATGATCCATCAACAAAAATATGTAAAAGAGTTGCTTAAAAGGTTTAAAATGGACGATTCCAAAGAAATTGACACTCCTATTGCAACAACCATAAAATTGGATGTAGATGAACCTGGTTCATTTGTTGATCAAAATTTGTATAGGGGAATGATTGGTTCATTGTTGTATCTCACTGCTAGTAGACTTGGAATTATTTTCAGTGTAGGACTTTGTGCAAGATTTCAGGCTAATCCAAAGGAATCCCACTTAACTGATGTAAAGAGAATCTTGAGATACCTTCTATAAAGGAATCCCCCATGAAATTGAATAGTTTTGAAGATTGACAAAGGAACTCAGAAATGAACCAGGTCCATCATTGACAGACATTGACACAAGCAGAGTCAAATGCACGTGAGGTGCACATGCAGGAGATAAGCGGAATTTGATAAAATAAGAGATATCTCCTGATCGAAAAGATTGCTAAATGATAAGGAGAAGAACTCCTTATTCAGTAAGAACAGAATCAAAGATAATTAAGGATTTGAGGTGTTGAGATTAACTAGAACTCTTCCACCAAGGGAGAGTAGCATTAGAACTCTAGTTAACTCCTTATATACTAATCCTATATATTATAGATTGTTCTTATTGTATAGGGACACACAAAACCAGAAGTTAAGCAAGAGTTGAGAGCAAAATTAGCTAGGCAATTTTGCAAGCAGTTCGTGTGAAATTTGAGTGTGCGAATCTGAAGCTACTTGAATCAGCTAGAAGAACTAGTTCCAACTGTTGTCTTTTAGTCTAGTTTATTTGTAGTAGGTGGTTTTAACTTGTACCTTTTCAGCTTTATCTAGAAGCGTCTGTAATAAGTGCTTTGTGTTTCAAGTTATAGCTAACTTGGAGTTTGTCGCAAATAACTAGAGGCTAGTTTGCTACAAGGGATTAGAGGTAATCCTAGGATTACAAAAGAGTTTGTGTAAATGTTGTTTGGCTCACTGATTTAGTAAAGAGTTTTGGAAAAATCCTACTGAGAAGTAGGTCGTGGTTTTTTCACCTTTTGAGCCAGGTGTTTCTACGTAAAAATCTCTGTGTTCTTTAATTTCTGCATTTATTATTCCGCAATCAGTAGGAGTTGGAATATATAAAAGAACGTGATCCTTCTATAACAAGTGCACGCAAAAATCGAACATCACACAAATCACCCCTCTTGTGTGGTATTGACATATAAAACATCAAAAATATTGGTGGCTAAGCATTTTATAGTGTGGAAATTATTGCACAATTTGAAGCAGGAGAGTGATTTAATATAAATTTTTTCGTATGATATGGACTTGAACTTATAATTGAAAATTTCTCATTAATATTAAGGAAATATAAAAATATATCATTCTTATTAGAATGGATTAATAGGAAAATAGTACCATAGGTTATTTCTAAATTCACTTTTTTGAGGATTGAGAAATTGTCTCTATATATCTCGAGGCTTCTTTCTTCCTCAGTAATTTTATGTATAGTCAGATCTCTTTATAATAATATTTTTATATAAAAATTATTGACTAAAAAAAGCAAGTTTTAAAATCGATTTCTATATCATGTTCAGGGGCGGAGGTAGAAATCAAGCTACATGCTCGACCGAACCCAACAATTTTTGTTCAAATAATATATATATATATATATATATATATATATATATATATATATATACACACACACACACAAATATTATATTTAGAACTCAATCATTAGCACTTGAAGACGGTGTTCTGAAATCCAAAATCAATAAGATTTAAATCCTGACTCCCCCTATGATTATGTTATAAAATATATTTTCAATAGCAACACTTCATTATAGCGACAAAAATATAATAAAACAAATAATATTATATTTAGAAGTTTGACTGTACTAATCTTTTTTATTCTATAGAAGATGGTTGCTTTCCCGGATACACGTGTAAGTCTAATCACTTTACCTTAATTTGGATTTGGATAAGGCCAGAATGCTCAAAAGGAAAAACTATGTGCGACTTTATATTCCTATGAAGTCATAATTCTGATTATGACTAATATTAGTCATTCTAAACATAATTATTGATCCTTTTTCTTTTTCATTGATCAAATGACAACTGTATTCCGATACTTCTTGTGGAGTCCGTGAGAGAAAATAAATAAAAATTTACTTGTGCTCAATATTTTACTAATAAATGCTAGTAATATTGTACGTCTTTGTTCACTTTTACTTTTTTAATATTTTAAATATATATTAGCAATTTCAAATCATTCTCTCAAATCTATTAACATTATGTATCAATTAATATGGATATCATGATGAATTATATACTTTGTTTATTATTTATTAAAGAGTGTATAAAATTTATAATGGACAAATAAAAATGAACGGTATTTTAAAACTCTCCTCCCTATCAAGCTTTTCATTACAAAGACTATTCAGGAAATGAGTCATTTCTTTGTGTAACCTTTTAATTTCTGTCTAATTTAAATCACTTTAACCAAAAACACTCTTGATTAAAGTGTACTCTCGCAGTTTAAAGGAAAATTGCTCCTTGATAATTGCAACACACATCAAATTGAATAAAAACTCAACAACTAGCATAAAGTATTTTTTTCCCTCTCCTTTTTATTTTTCATGTTTCATTATTCTTTTGGGTAGGGTTCTTTGGAGTTTGGAGCACGTATACTTTATGTTTAAACACACTTAAAAAACAATATTAGTATGACAATTGATAACTTGAGATGGAATATATCAATTTAATAATGATTAAGTAATACAAAGATATATATATATATATATAAACAATTGACATGCCTTGTTTAGTTTGAATTCAAACACGAAATGCGAATTAGTAAGAACAAATTATTATCTAGGGTTATATGATGTGATGCGTAAGATCTCTTTATCCTTTAATCAGATTAGAGCTCGGGGAATAGAAAAAATCATGATAGTGAGCATTTCCCCTTCAAACGAGTTTGACGCTGCAAAAATTCAAATTAGTCGGCTCCAAATTGAATACAAAAAACGAACGGGAACCAAAAAATTAAAAAGAAGAAGAAAGAATTGGGTGGGTGGGGAGTGTCGAAGAGTGTTTCTAGGAGGTTCCTAACATAAAGTTGTATAACCCTCATGCGTCATCGATTGTGCTTCCTCTTTTTTCCAACAATAGGAACCCTACACAATGATGAAACTATCTGAGTTCAGATCTCAGTCACCAACTATTGTGTTTTTGTGTCACGTCCAAATCCAAAAAAAGATCATGAAAGTTACCTTCCACTGTAACACTTTGCTACCCAAAAAAAGAAACTTTATAGGTACCATAATTATTTTAGAAAACTAACTTGTATGGCGCCCAAAATTCTGACTTATAACCAGGTGTACCAACAGAGATGTGAGACGTGGGAGTCCGAACCAGGGAGAGTCTGGCACTCTTGGTATCGTAGCCTGTGGCCTCGACCGATAGTACCATCTTGAAGTGGTTTGGCCCTGGGTCCAACAGATCTTTTCTTTTTGACCATAACCCTGGTTTGGCCCCGAGCCATCATCGAACTTCATGGTGAACCAGAGACGCCATTAGCACATTTCTTTTTGCACTGTTGAATGGTCTCATCATGAAAAAGGCTCGTGCTTGTCTCATATATATAGTTAGCTTCTCAACGAAGCTAAGTCCCATGCCCATTACAATACAAGCACCCTATCTCTCTCCATTCATCTCTCTATGTATGATCTTTGAATAAAGGCGGGCTTAGGATTTGAGCACGACAGGGGCATCACAGAATGCTAATCATTAGCGATAAAATTCGGTGTGTAACTCCGTGGAAACTTAATAATTATGGTGACGTATTATCCAAGTATAAACAAAAAGAAGTTACAAAGAAAAAGAAAGCACTGAACATAGAGAGATTTCTTCGCAAAATATAGGTGCTACAAGAGCGGAAGATATTTGATTAAGCATGATTCACACTATAAAATTTGTAGTTATTTAGTTTAAAAGAAAGGGACCAATGATCAAAAGGGCATTCAAACTTTAAATTATCAAAAACTTACTAAAGAAATCAAGATTAAGGTATGTTAATAGTCAAAGAACCGAGGAAAGAGTCTCAAACTCTTAGTTGTCATTATCAAGTAAGGGTCAAAGTGATTGTTGAAGAAATGTTGGGGTAGAAGGATTAATATTTTTCTATTTGTGGAGCTTTAAGTTGCAATTTGAGGCTTTTAATATTAAGGGAGGAATTTGAAAAAGAAGAATTAATTAAGTTGACTATTATGTGTTAGTGCGAAACTATAATTGAATAAAAAAAGGATAAAAGTAAAAAATAAAGTTACCTGTTAAGTATTAAAGCAAGAACTAAAATGGGAAGGAGAAAAAAACGCAGAAGATGTTTTCGCACCCACATCCATCCACCAACAAAGTGGGAAATTTAAGCACGCAACACTATTTCTTCTGTCCAATTTTTTGTGTTTTGGGGGCACATGCAAAATATTAAGGGGTCCCATATATATATATATATATATATATAAGTTATATATACAGAATTTTTAGAGAGGCTAACGGGGTCCCGTGACCCCTCAACCCACAATGTGGGTCTGCCTTTGTCTTTAAAAGAAAGAACTTTAATAAATACAAATAGCCTGCAATTTTATTGGGTTGATATCTTAAGCATTATCTTGTTGATTCATTGTATTTTTCGTCTTAAACTGTCGTACAGTTCACACAATTCAAACTAACTCACCAAGGGTTTGGTTCATTTTTGATTCTCTTGCCTTTTACCCCTTTTTCTTTATCAAAACAACGGTAAAAATGTGCAAGCGATTTTTCTGGTAAATATATATATAATTAACTTGTGATGATTTAGTACATTTCAGCTCCTTGACTTACTGAGGATATCTTCATTCTATAGTTTCGTTTGGTACTTTACAAGCTGGGTTAAATAAGTGCATGAACTCTTCTTAATCTAGAACAAAGAAGTGTATGTATAATAACAACAACAAACCCAGTTTGATCCTAACATGTGGGGTCTGGGGAGGGTAGTATGTACGCAGACCTTACCCTTACCTAATGCAGGTAGAGAGGCTGTTTCCAATACACCCTCGGCTCAGGAAGGGTAAGAAGAAGAAGAAGAAGGAAGTAAGGAAGGAAGAAAGATGGAAGAGAGGAAAAAAAAGAAGAAGTAATAGCAACACGAAATACAATACTCGCGGCAAACAAAACCACATACCATAATAAAAATCAAAGAATATGAAGGGAAATGCATGCTACTAAGCCTATCATTGAGCACTATAAACTACCTACTAACCCTCTACCTTAATCCTCGACCTCCACACCCTCCTATCAAGTGTCATGTCCCAACGCCATGTCCTGCCTAATTACTTCTCCCCAGTACTTCTTAGGCCTACCTCGACCCCTTCTCAAACTCTCCATGGCCAATTATATTAAACGCAACGAAAAATCATTCTCCAAAAGGTTCCATCAAACTCTAGATAAAAGAGTTTAGCTACTCATAACTGGTAGCATAACTACAATATTAGAATTCATAACCAATAATCGAAAAAGGAAGAAGAAATATAAAAACTCGTTTCCGAATCATCCGCCTTGCTTTTGCTTGTTCTTGCCTTCAAAGATATTTGTAGCCCTTAAAAAGTCGTTCTTTGATGTATTTATATCACTTAGGGTTTGTAAGGGGCATAACTAATCAATCCAACTCGGATGGGAAAAACTAAAATCCGCGTCAATGCTCGCACGTCGCGTGCCCATTGACGCGGACTCAACTTCTGAATATCTTCCATTAGCGAAGCGATCCGTGCCTTTTCTTCACTTCACTGTTTTGTGAATGCACTTGTCTCCTTTTCTGCGTCGGTTTTCTTGCCATGCGCGAGAATAGACGAGCTCCCAATTCTTTCATCTTTTTCTTTTTTGCAACAAATTGACATTTTTATCACTTATCATCCAAACTTACACCTACATGTAAGAAACACGTAATGAGCATATTTCAGTTCAAAAACCATGCAATTTCCCCCAGCTCACACAATTAATGAGATGAAAATACACTAAAAAAATATGCATTTTTGGTAATTTATTACCACCCCACACATAGATTTTTTGTAACACCCCAAACTTTAGACAGAGTACCACAACCACAAAAACACAATAGAGATGTGGGTATATAAGTTAACAAGCCTTAGATCCTAGTGACGCGTTTTAAACCCGTGAGGACCTAGGCCCAGAGCGGACAATATCACTAGCCGACTAGGCTGTTACAGATGGTATTAGAGCCACTCTTAGGTCAGCCTTGCCGATGGTGGGTCAGAGTTCAACTGAGTTTAGGCAAATTCCGGTTAGGCGGGGCAAACCTCAGTGCTGAGTCTAGGCGAATTCCATGCGGTGGGGCAAACCTCAGCGAGGACTCTGAGTCCATAAGAGGGGGTGTATGTAACACCCCCAAACTTTAGACAGAGTCCCACATCAGCAAAAACACAAGAGGGATGTTGAGTATATAAGTTAACAAGCATTAGACCCTAGTGACGCGTTTTAAACCCGTGAGGGTCTAGGCCCAGAGCGGACAATATCACTAGCGGGTTGGGCTGTTACACATTTGCTCGTCCTCGAGCAACTTAAAATTAAGCACATCATCAAGAAACAAATTTCCAAATTTACTTAAGCATTGCACCAATGACAAAGGTTTATCAACTCTTAGAACCTAGCATAAACACTATTCATACTTTTTCTCAAGTTTTACGTAATGCCAAGACCAATTAAAATAGTTGTGTGACCCTTTCTAATATCCTAGTCTCAAAATTTGACTCCAATACATTTCATACTAAGACTAGCTTCTTGTGCCAACTCCAAAAACCAAAGACTTTACCAATCCTTTGCAAATCATGTGCCCTCACCAACAAATCAAAGAGAGAAAGTATTCCACACACTCAAATATAAGTTCAAGTATATTTTAAGGACTCTCAAATCAAAAGAATTCACTCACTCTCGCAAAAATAACTCATATAACACCCAACTTCGTACCATAGGCTTTCTCGAAGTTTAGGACTCAGACTAATTTATGCTCGCACATGCTCGGATCAAGTAAGACTTTATAGATTAATGTAGGCCAATGGACGGATAAGATATAGTTGGAAAAAATAATGACTAACCCTCCTAAGCACTTTAAAATACACTACAATTCACTTTTAAACACCTTCTTATCACGACCAAGTCGATGTTTTTCCATGAACCAATATACAATTAAGCCCTTCTTCTTTAAGCATATCAGCACGTAGATGCTCACTAGCCTGGATCAAGACATGGAAGGTGTACTTCACTTTTTTTTTATGTTTTCTTCTTCTTTTTTCAGTTTTTGTCTATTTTCTTCTTTATTTTCAGCATGTTTAATATTAACTTAAACCATTTTATTTCCCTCTCTTTTGCGCGATAGTTCTCGGCTCCTATACTTTCTCTTTCTCTCTCGTTCACTACACTCCTCCCTTCACCCCTAACTAGTAATACAATTGTCTACAAAACAACAACTCAAAGTGTTGGAGCGGGTGGTAGTGGTAAGACACCCCAACTGATAAGAATGTAGTGAATAAGGGTGTTAAGAAGGAACGAATAAAGGCGAGGCATGACAAGGAACAAAGTGGAACTTCTGTGGTGGACACTTAGACCACCAATTTGAGTACTGAGCAACATGCACAGAAATAACAAAGGGAACATAAATTACGACCATCTAGGCCAAGAGAGGTTCGAGTCCAAATTCGAGAGGGAGCATAGAGAAGAATGGGTGGACACACTTTGTTCAAGGGCCAAGGGTGAGGAAAAATTGAATCTTGTGCGTGAGTTTTATGTGAATTGGGAACTTGATAGTGGTAATGATATTGTTTGGGTTCATGAGGCAGAGGTTGACATCTCCGCCAAGACAATAAATAGGTACTGCTGCATACTCTTGCCGTCTGAATTAGATTATTGGAGGAGAGAACAAAGGCCGAACTTGTACCACATAATTGTAGTCTTGTGTGGGGACCAGGACGAGCTAACCGGAGGAAAAAAGATGGGTTTACAAAGACTTACATGACCAGAGAGGCTTGAGCATGGTTGAATTAGGTCTACAACAGATTGATGCCAGGAACACACAAGCCTATTGTGATTTGGGAACAGGTATTCTTGGTATATGCCTTGATGATCGGTATTGAAGTGAATATTGGAGCTATCTTGCGAAATCAAATGGCGAGGACCAGGAAGAACATGCATTGGATGCTCTACTTTGTGCATATATTGGTTGCTTTACTTGGGCAACACAAGTTGACTGAGGAGGAGGATGAAATGTGCGGAGGCACAAAGTTGGCGTTCCATAATATTTGCTTTGTTCAGGACCCATCGACAGTGACAATACCAAATAAGGACATAGTAAGCACATCATTGATATGAAGAGAGCACTTTAGCAGCTACAAGAAGATTTAGAGGCACGAGACAGTGCTTTGCTAGCCGCACAGGAGACAAACGATTAGTGGATGTGGGAGAGGCTCATTGTGATGCTTAAGGCAGTTTGTGGGATGCGAAAGGTAAGGCACATTGGAGTCCAGACAGACATTAAGGAGCAGGAGATGCAAAGTTGAATATTTTGAGTGTTACAGATGGCATATGAGTTAATTTTGCAAGCTTAACTTGGGTGGCATATGAGTTATTTTTGCGAGTGAGCGAATTATTTCGATTTGAGAGTCCTTAAAATATATTGAGTGTGTGGACTACTTTCTCTCATTGGTAGCAGTGCCATCGGTAGCACTCAAAATAGGCAACTCTGCATCTCCCGGCTCCTCGAAGTCTGTCTGGCCTCCAATGTGCCTTACTTGTCACAATCCACGAACTGCTTAGAGTATCACAGTGAACAACTCTCGCATCCATTGATCTTAGTCTCCTGTGCGGCTAGCAAAACACGGTCTTGTGCCACTAAATATGCTCGTAACTGTTGAAGTGCTCCCTCCATATCAGTGATGTGCTCAATTTGTATAGTCACAGCCGATGGGTCCTGAATAGAGCAAATATCATGGAACGTCAAATTTGTGCCTCCACACATCTCATCATCAGTTAACTTGTATTTCCCAAGTAAAGCAGTCAATGTATGCACAAAGTATATCATCCACTGTATGTTCTTCTTGGTCCTTCCCATTTGATTTCGCAAGATAGATCCAAAGTTCACCTTAATACCAGTCATCAAGTCATATACTAAGAACACTCGTTTCTGAAATCACAATAAACTTGTGCGTTGCTGGCATCAATCTGTTGCAGACCTAATTCGACCATGCTCGAGCTTCTCTGGACATGTAAGTCTTTGCTAGCCTATCATATTTCCTCCACTTAGCTCGTCCTGATCCGCCACACAATACCGTAATTATGCGGACCAAGTTCGGCCTCTGCTCTCTCCTCTAATACTCTGATTCGGACTACAAAGTTATGCAGTAGTACCTATTTATTGTCGCGGTGGAGATGTCAATTTCATTCCCATGAACCCAAACAATATCATTGCCACTGTCAGATTCCCAATCGTATACAACTCACGCACAAGATTTAATTTTGTCTCGCCCTTTGACCCTTGAGCAAAGTGTGTCCACCTATTCTTCTCTATTGCTCCCAAAATATATAGGAGACTTGACTTGGTGTCCCCAAAGTTCACTGGTCTCTCAAACACAATAGTGGATTGATCTCTTTACTCTTGATACTTGCCCATTTCTTCCACACACTTTCACTCACAAAGTTCTTATCCCACACGGACTTAACAACCGGAGCACTCGGCTCCCCTTCACCTTCGGGGAACAGGATAAACTGTCTTTTTATCATCAAATGAGTTGGGTTCAGGCTATGTCTCGATAAACATTTTCGCCTTGCCCTTCCCTTTTACCTCAGCTACCTTTCGCTTCTTTGCCGGTGATGGCTTCCATGCTCCCTCTCAGATTTGGACCCGAACCTCTCTTGGACTAGATGTCCGTAATTGATGTGACCTTTTCTGTGTCTGTGCGGGATGCTCAGAGATCTCATATTGGAGGCCTCAGTTTCTACCACAGAAGTTCCACTTTGCTTCTTGTCATGCCTCACATTTGTTCGTGCCTTCTTAGAACCCTTATCCACTACATTCACATCAATTGGTGGTTTCTTTGGGGGTGGCTTACCACTACCACCCGCTCCATGGCTTCGAGTTGGTGTCTTATAGACAGTCGTATTACCTCCAAAAGGGACGAAACACAATATTAGTATAATGTGTGAAATGGAGTCATAGCGGTTCACTATGCACCCCACACATAGCCCGTAAACGTAAGTAATCAAACAAGGTACGAGTGAGTACTGCAACTTAATTGCAATGATATAAGGTTACTCAACATCACTGAAAACCAAGCGGGGAAAAATACGCACGAATTGTGCACGAGTTATGCCTAAGTTGGCTGCGGGTTGACATTTGATAAAAACGAATTCAATTTAAGTAGAAAGAACCCCAAACACACACCTCACACTCAAAAGATGTTCATATTTCCAATACAATTAGTCTCACTACTTAGACTTCGCAAAACCTATCAAAATTCTCATTCGGCAATTGTCGAACATGTTATATGCATAGTTTTAAACTTCATGAGTCAATTCAAATGGCATGTGTTTTGCCCTCCAAATTTGAGTGAGGTGATGGAAATTGTAGTTTCCCAACTCACTATGTACAACCAACAATTATCACAAACAATTCCCCCCCCCCCCCCCCCCCCCCATTTTTTTATATTAAAAAAA
>ML245238.1:68249-79313 GCA_005239495.1 Nicotiana undulata
CCCCCCCCCCCCCTCCCCCACTATTTTTGCATATATATAAAGAATCCTACAACTTAAACTAAGAGAAACATAGAACAACAAATAAAACAAAGAAGACTATGGGTGAGGGGGAGGGGTTGTTATGGGAATGGGAGACGAGGAGAAGAACGAGTTGGGGTGGGGATTCTTACCCGTCAGGGGTGAAGGGAGAAAGAGATAGGGAGAACGCATGGGGCTAGGGCTAGGGACTATCGCACGAGAGAGGAAAAAAAAAGGTTTAAGTTAATATCAAACATGGAGAAAATAAAAGAAAGAACAAAAAAATAAGACAAAAACGGGAAAAAACCAAAAAGTCCTGCGCCATGGGCGTGCGTTACCACCCGCGAAAATTGGCCTGCATAGCTGGCTCGTCTATATACAGGAAACGTCTCTCGAATATTCTTCTAACTTGATTTAATCAACAATTCAACAAGCTCTTTTGGTTAGTTAAGAGAATCGCTGAATTAAACCGAACAAAATAATGCAAAGATAATCACCGCAATATTCCTCTTTCGATTATATAAACTAGTGAATAAAGTTGTAAATAATTCAAAGCTGCATAAACGAATTCATGAAAAATAACTAGAGTTAAAATTCACACATATCCATCAGAATACCATATTCGTCAAACCCTAAAGTAAAATACTCCATAATCATGGAGAAAGTCATCACAAATAGAGTTAAAAAATAAGAAAACATGAATTCAATCCAAACTTGGGTGTTGAGTTGACGAAAGAATGATGAATTCGTGTGCCTTAGAGTCTCCACTGCTGTGATGACCCAAAAGGCCATCTCTTGTTTTAGAAGTTAAAACTTTGTTTTGAGGCCTTAAAAACCTCCTCTTGTCTCACCTCGTTTTGCGTGCGCAGTCCGGGCGTATATCCGGAAAGCTTTTATGTGAAAATTTGAGAAAAATACTAATTTTGCATTTAAAAATTAAATTTAAGTGGACTTCGGTCAACATTTGGGGTAAAAGGACCCGAACCCGTGATTTGACAGCCCCGGAGGGTCCGTAGGAAAATATGGGGCTTGGGCGTATGCCCGGAATTGAATTCCGAGGTCCCTAGCCCGAGAAATGAATTTTGGAAAGAAATTGTTTAACTGAAATTATAAGAGTTTTGAAAATTTGATTGTGTTTGAATATGATAGTATCGGCCCGTATTTTAGTTCCGGAGCCCGATACAGATTTAATATGGTATTTGAGTGGTGCATATAAAATTTGGTAAGAAACGGAGGTCATATGACGTGATTCAGACTCGTAATTGTAAAATTTGAGACTTTAAGAGTTCTTAAGAATTTCTTTGATTTTGATACTAAATTCGTTGTTTAAGATGTTATTTTGGCGGTTTGATCGCACGAACAAGTTTGTATGGTGTTTTTAGACTTGTATGCATGTTTGGTTTGGAGCTCCGAGGTCTTGGGTGAGTTTCAGTTAAGCTTCGGGGTGTTTTGTACTTAGAGAAATATGGTGTAACTGTTGTATCTGGTGCTTTGTGCTATGTGAACGCGTGGTCACCCACGCGAACGCGAAGGGTAAACGGGACTGGGGCTGGTTTGTTCATTGCGAACGCGTAGACCTGGACGCGAACGCGGAGCACTGGGGGGCTGCTCTACGCGAACGTGGCCGGCTATACGCGAATGCGTAGCTTTAGGATGGGAATTGGGGGGGGGGGGTCGATACTCTATGCGAACACGAAGGTTAGGGGGTATACCTTCGTGTAGGTTGTCTCACGAATGCGAAGGCCAATAGGGCCACTGCTACGCGAACGCGACAGACCTCTCGCAAACACGACGAAGGTCTGTCCAGTGATTTTAAAACAGTAGCAAAATGGGGAAAATCCATAATTTCATATCTCCTTCCATAGAATCCGACCTTGGGCGATTTTTGAAGAGGGATTTCATAACCAAATCATAGATTTGTGTCCTTAAACTAATTTTCTTCATTTTTCATCAACACCCATAAGATTTCTAGGCCTAAATCTTGTTCTTTAAGGGTAGAAATTAGGGATTTTAGGAGAATTAGGAATTTTATAAATTTGGGAATTTAGTCCTCGATTTGGGGTCGGATTCCGAAATTAATTATATATTCGGGCTCGTGGGTGAATGGGTGAACGGGTTTTAGTCTGAACCTCGTGTTTTGACCAAGCAGGCCCGATGTCGATTTTTGACCTTTTTGGGAAATGATAGAAAATCTATAATTAAGCATTGGGTTGAATTCTTTAGCATTTATTGATGTTGTTAAGTTAATTATGTCTAGATACAAGTGAATTGGACGCGAATTCTAAAGAGAAAGCGGTGTTTGAGGCTTGTGTTTGGCCATGGAATCCGAGGTAAGTGTTTGGTCTAACCTTAGCTTGAGGGAGTAGGTGTTGTGTCCTATTTGATACGTGTTTGTCACGACCCAAAATCCTAACTTAAGTCGTGATGGCGCCCAACACCGTGGTCAGGCTAGCCAACAACTAATTTACTAGTGAAAATTCCCTTATTTGATAAAACATTCCCACACTTGCCAAATTTTAAGTTTAATACATTAAGTGAAAACGGATAAATTAACCAACTTAGGCAAATATAGCCATAAAGGATCATGAACTAACATATATACATACAACCCAAAAATAAAGTATCTACTATGTGTGTGCCAGGAACCGGTGTCACAAGTATACAGGCGTACTAGTAGAATATACAATAGATGAAATAAGTTGTCCTACTGTCTGAAAGAAATAGACAGGAATAAACAAAAGAGAACTCCATAGTGCTGCTGAGAATCGCCAAGGGAAGTAGCTCACCGTGAAGTCAAATCCAGATATAATCTCAGGGTCGAGCTCCGGCTTGATAACCAGATGACCAGCCTCAGAACCTGTACAATTAAGTACAGAAGCATAGCATGAGTACATAAACAAATATGTACCTAGTGAGTATCCCGCCTAACCTCGAAGAAGTAGTGACGAGAGGTCGACGTGATACTGACTAGGGTCAAACAGTATACAATAAATACAGGTTGAATAGTAATAGCAGTAATGAACAGTAAAAAGGAAAAGGGCATCAAATAACGTTCTCTAGTACTTTTACGTATCAACTTCCATAGCATGCAAGCTACTTAACCTTCCTTTTTTCATAAAATCAACGGTTACACTTACAGGGCTTCGCATCAATTATCAGACACACAACAGACCGTGAACGTACGACCGGTACGACGTAAAAAGTAAATGTGCAGTGCCGAGGGTCGAACGGCCCGAACCATAGATGCATCTATCTTCCCCGCTCGCGAATCGATCATGCGACGCGGTTAACATAATAATAGGGCTACTCCGCTCGCGAATCATACATGCGACACGGGTCCCGTACACATATACATAATTATCAGGGATTTTGGATGATTTAACATGGGATCATACTTAGCAGAAAGGATTCAATAATGCCAACTTCGAAATATAACCTCCTAGGCTTTCATACAAGAAATTCAAGGATATTAGACTACCTAGACCACATAAAATATCACGGATACAATGAATAGGGCATGCTTGTGAACCCTGAACTACCCGTCAAGGCATAATAGTAGCTACGCACGAACTCTTGTCACTTTGTGCGTGCGTAGCCCCCGCAAATAAGGACATGCAATCATTTACAATCACCTATGGGGACAATTTCCCTCTTACAAGGTTATAAAGGAGACTCACCTCGTGTCGTGTCGCGACCCGAATTCCAACCTTAGGGATCGTGATGGCGCCTAACACCACACTTGCTAGCAAGCCAATGTTAGAGTTCGCTCAACTATTTCCGTTAATTAATCACTTAAACATGATAGAATAATTTTAAATTAAACTTGATCCTATGAATTTCAATAAATACTTCCGAATATAAACTAAATAAATAATAATTAAGTCGAGCCACGAACTAATTATATAAATATATCTAGAACTACCTTAGAGTCTGGTGTCACAATTCACGAACTACTAAAGAATACTACAAATAATGGGCTGAAAGAAATAGTATAACTGTTCTGAATAATATAAAATAATATATGTAAAAATAGGAGAAGACTCTTGGAATCTGCGAACGCCGGCAGATGTACCTCGTGTCTCCAAATGAATAGGTAGTCGTCCTGAAATCCCCTAATGCTGACTAGTACCTGGATGAGTGTAGTATCAGTACAACGACCCCATGTACTGAGTAAGTGGTGAGTCTAACCTCGGCGAAGTAGTGACGAGGCTAAGGATGGGCTTTAACAATAACAATGCAATAAAGAAGTTTAAACAAATAAATAAATAAATACTGCAACAAATTTTCATAACTCAGTTGCCTTTTTCAGATCTCAGCTATAACCAATCCTTAAATAAATTTTCAAATTTCCAAACTTTAGCTTTAAATAAAAAAATAGTGCCAAAATATATAAAGAATAGTAAAATAAATATTTAAGCTTTTCAAACTTTATTTCTTTTTGGAAATCAGAAAAAAATATAAATGTCCTCCCTTATTGCTCATTGTTGCGGCGTGCAACCCACTCCCACATGTCCTTCCTTATTGCTCGTCCCTAAATATATCACCCTTATTACTCCTGTTGCGGCGTGCAACCCGATCCCACTTGTCCACCCTTATCACTCTTTGTTGCGGCGTGCAACCCGCTCCCACCGGACATATCATATCAATTTATTCATAAATTTCACAATTCAAGCCAAGCCTTTCACAATATTTTCGTCTCAATAATTATAAATAATAAACTGCATTTTCCTCATAACTTCATCAATATCCTCTCAACCATGAAATCAACAGGAACATAAGAATATCTATATTTATTTCGTAAGACAATGCCTAGCTCCTCAACCGTTTTATATCACAGGTAAGTCAATTCAAACAATCAATATTTTTTCAAAAATAGTCACAACAATATCTAACAAAAAATTAATCAGGCCAAATAGTCATGGAAACAATAACGAACATATAACAAGTAAAACCATAATCAAATAAGTGAGGAACGGGAAGGGGATCATGTTCAACAAAAAATTTGGGTGGTGCATAGGTACTCGTCACCTCACCTATACACCACACCCATGCTTTTTACATAACAAACAAGCGGGGAGTCCTATTCCCTCAAGCCAAAGTTAGACCAAGCACTTACCTCAATTCTGCAGGCCACTCACTGCTCAATTATCGTTTTTCCTTTTGAATTCACCTCTAACTTGCTCGAATCTAATCAAAATTAATTTAATATCATTAACTAATGCTAAAGGAACTAACTTTATTGAAAGATATAATTTTTTCCTAAGTTTTCTCAAAAAAGTGAAAACCCGACCCCGGGTCCGCTTGGTCTAAACTCGGGGTTCGGACTTAATTACGTTTACTCATTCACCCACGAACCCAAATATGCTATTAGTTTTGAAATACGGCCTTAATTTGATATAAGAATTCATTTTTTACAAAACTCCCTAATTCTACCCCAATCCTAAAATTTTACCATGGAAATCCTTTGTTTTTGCTTTAAAAGTGATGCAAAATAGTAAGGAATTGAAAGAACAAGGTTTGGAATTGATTACCTATGAATTGGGGATGAAGATTGTTGAAGAAAACTCATTTTTAAGGCTGGAACCTCGAAAAATTGGAGAAGAAAAAGGTTTTCCCGTTTTTAGTATATTTTCTGCCATCTATTCTGCCTCGTTTCTCGTGCCAAACGATCCCTAAACTCGATTTTTGTGTGTCCAATGGATTCCTTGTGAAATTATAATCAAGTTAGGCTTTTGAATCACTCATTTTGACCTTATAATGAAGGAGATATGTAGGTTTTAATATTTGCAATTAGTGCAGATTTTTAATACGCCGCCAGGGGCAATTTCGTCATTAACCTGAAGAACCTGGTTGCTTAGTAAAATGACCATAAAATCCTGATACGATGTCCAAATTCGATGATTCTTTTTGCTACAGGTCCGTAATTACGATACTGATCTAATACTTCATTCAAAACATAAATTGGAGCTCATTTGTTCAATATGATATCGTTTATGCTTGAAAAAACGACGTCGAAGCATAAGAAAGAACGAGCGCAACACAACCCAAACCTATTTGAAACTAACCCGAGCCCTCGAGGCTCTAAACCAAACACGCACGCAAGTATAGAAGCATCATACGGACTTGCTCGTGCGATTAAATCATAAAATTAACATGTAAAACTATGAATTAAACCTCAAAACTCATTATTTTCCTCAAGAACACTTATAGTTCATAACCTTTCAATCGGATGTCCGAACCACGTCGAACGAACTCCGTTTTTCACCAAATTTCACAGGCAAGGCCTAAATATCATAACAAATTTGTACCGGCCTCCGGAGCCAAAATATGGGCCCGATACCAATGACTTCAAACATTAATTCTTTTCTTTATTTTATAAATATTTCAACAAAATGATTTCTTTCAAAAATTGATTTCTAAGGCTTGGGACCACGGAATTCATTTTCGGGCATATGCCCGAGTCCCATATTTTACTGCGGACCTCCTGGGATCGTCGGAACATAGATCCGGGTCCGTTTACTCAAAATGTTAACCAAAGTCAACTATAATCAAATTTTAACTCTAGAAATTACTATTTCTCATATTTTCCCATTAAAGCTTTCCGGTTTCACGCCCGGACTACGCACGCAAAATGAAGTATTTAAAATTAATCTTTTTATTGCTAATAAGCCTATAACGGAGTCTTAATTCATAAAATGACCCCTTGGGTCATCACATGTTGAGCCTACTTTCCGGGTCAAGAATGCGCCCGAACTCCAAACTCGTCTCCCAAGGACTCAAAACTAGTCAAATGTTCCATAAATAAATTAATTTATACTAGAAAGTATGAAGTTCCTCTATTTAAATGATTATCTTAACCTAAATTGAAAAATTCCAAAATAAACCCCGGGGCCCGCATGCTTGGATTCCGGAAATCTTTGAAGGAAACTCACCCATAGTCGAAGGATCAACATTATGTAATTTTTGTATGTTTTCATAACCAATTCCATGGTAGTTCCCTCATTTTCATAAAACCCTAGATTTTTGCCCTAACCCATGATTTCTACCAATTAGGATGTTAATTTACCTAGGAATTCAAATATTAAACCAATATTAGGGTGGCATTTACTTACATTTAAGTAGCTAGGTCGTTGGTCTCCTTTGCATGCTCAAAATCGCCCAAGGAAGAAGGTGAAATGTTAAAAAATGGAGGATTCCCGTATTTTAAAACAAGCTCACTGCCTACAGTTTTTTCGCACCTGCGGCTCGAGGACCGCACCTGCGAGACAAATCTCGCATCTGCGGAAATGGGCAAGGGGGGTCTGGGCTCGCACCTGAGGAGAGGAGCCCGCACCGGCGGCTCCGCTCCTGCAAATTTTGATCCGCACCTGTGAGAAATGGGCAGCCTCACCTAAAGCCGCACCTGCGAAGCAAGGACCGCAGGAGCGGTCTCGCACCTGCGACTGGGCCACCGCAAGTGCGGTCGCACCAGATCTGGTGCACCGGCAGCTATTTTTGCTGGTTTTTGGCCTCGTTTGATGCCCGAGCGGCATCTGGGCCAACCTGAGCCCCCGTCCAATTATAAAAACAAGTCCCAAATCATAATACGAACTTGCTCGAGCCTTCGGAACACCCAAAAAAACGCTTAAACTTGAAATCACACCTCAAAACCCCTAGAATCAACTTAAGAACTTTTAAATTCTTGAATTCGCTAACAACGCGCCGAACGTACCTATACTACTCAGAATGACACCAAATATTTGCAAGCAAGTCATAAATGACATAACAGAACTGTTCCCGGTCTCGGAACCCCGTTCGGACTCGATTACACAAAAAAACGTTCCAAACCTCAATTTGAACTTAAAAACTCTCATTTCACTATTGGGCGTCAAAGTGCTCCCGGGTCATCTAAAACCCGTTCCGAACATACGCCCAAGTCCGAAATCATTATACGAAGCTACCGGAACTGACGAAACGCGATTCCGAGGTCGTTTACTCAAAATGTTGACCGAAGTCAAACTTGGCCTTAAAGGCCAACTTTAAGGAACCAAGTGTTCCTATACCATTCCAAATTCTTCCGAATCCCGAACCAACCATCCCCACAGGTAATAAATCATAGAAAGCATCTATGGGAAGTCTCATTTAAGGGAACGGGGTCCTAACATGCAAAATGACTGATCGGGTCATTACATTGTTGGTATTATGTTCAACGTATAAGTGTGGTGACGAGTATCAATACATTGGTGTCAAGCATGCTCGTGAGTCGTATATTGTGATTTATATGATATTTTCATTAAGCACTACCTATTTCTAATTTGATAATTATCCATGTTGATGGTATTTCCTTGGTATTGCCTATTGGTGAGTATTGGTTCAAGTTGAGAATTATTTCATGAAGCCAATTAATTAAGCGAGATTGGTTATAGTTATTTCCCTTGCTGGGAAGATTGGTTTCTATTATTGTTTATACTGTTGATTTCCTTGTGTGGATGCTTTCATTTCATTGTCTGGGAGAGAAAGAGTGTAAAACATGAATGGTGATGTCGTGCGTGATATTGTGAGTGAGTGTTAATGCACGAAGGGTGATGTCGTGCCGAAATTGTGAGATGCACGAAAAGTGATGCCGTGCCATATTAATGAAATTAAAAGCACGAAGGGTGATGTCGTGCCGAAATTGTGAGATGCACGAAAAGTGATGCCGTGCCATATTAATGAAATTAAAAGCACGAAGGGTGATGTCGTGCCATGATTATGAGAGAGTAAAATCGCGAAGGGTGATGCCGTGCCGATTTTGTTGATTTTATGGTGAGGATGAGAGTAAAAGAACGAAGGGTGATGTCGTGCACTTGTCTTGGTGTTATTATTTCCGTCGTTTAAGTTTGATATTTATTTTGTCGCTTTACTTCGTTATTTTCATACCTTGGTATTTCCTCCCCTCAGCACGTTTCCCCATTCCTTTTGTATTAAGCTGCTTAATTCTTGTTATTATTATTATTATTTTTCGTATATGATTAAACTGTACAAGTTTATATAGTTGTTGTGTCCTAGCCTCGTCACTACTTCACCGAGGGTAGGATCAACACTTACCAGTACATGGGGTCGGTTGTACTGATGCTACACTTTGCACTTTTTGTGCAGATCCTGCTACTGGACCCTTCCGACCATAGATCGAGGTTGCTGACTTCAATCCAGTGGAGACCCAAGGTAGTCCTGCAGGCATCCGCAGGCCTTGGCGTCCCCTTCTATCCTTTTTCTTTTCTGTTCTTATCTATTTCTGAGACAAATGTATATTTATTGTGTTCAGATCACTATTTGTAGCATTCGTAGACAGCTTGTGAATTTGTGACACTAGTACTGGGAGTACTTTTATTATTGAGTTCGTATTAGTATTAAGTCAAACTGTTATATTCTGTTTCTTCCGCATTTTGATTTCCGCTGTATCTGTTATATCATCTGGTAAACTGTTAAAACAATGGAATAAGGTAAAATAATCAGTAATGTTGGCCTGCCTAGCGGGTTCAATGTTAGGCTCCATCACTGTCCCGATGTTGGGAAATTCGGGTCGTGACAACTGCTTTCCCAATCTTCCGTAGGTCAAAAATCCTCTAAAAATCATATTTTTGACGTATTTATACCACGTAGGAACGAGCCCGGATGAAACTATCCTTTCCAAGCCAAAGTATGAGAAATACACTGTAACATTTGCACATGATGCGTTGCCCCACCTGGTGCGCTTGTGCAAAAGTTCAAAGAGTTGATTTTTACACTCTGCAGTAGTGCATTGTTTTCAGAGTAATTTTTTTTCCTCACATTTTGACTTCCAGACTTGGTTCTCGACCGTGATCCCGACTTAACGTTTTTGGGCTTTTACTCAGAATTTAAAGCTCCAACTTGTTCAATTTAGCTCTGCATTATCTTAATAATTCAGAATCATTTCCTACAAGGCATAAAACACGTAATAAGTGTAAGGTACAAATAATTAGACTCAAATACAATCAAAGTGTGGTAATTAGAGCGAGAAATATAGTTAAAAACATGATCCTATCCTACCATCAATAAGTCAAACAAAGACAACTTTATCGTTCACTACTAAAAAAAAATCCAAAAAGCGTCCACAAAAACCGATCGAAATCCAACAAAAATCGACCGATTTTTGATTATTTTCAATTGGTCGATAAAATAATCGTCGCAAACGGGGAGAGACCGAACTCGGTCGCTATATTCCGACCGAAGTCGCTCGGTAATTGTCAACGCAATTTGACCAAATGTTTGACACAAATTAATTTTACCGACCGACCTCAGTCAGTATTATTAAAATTATTTTTTAATTACCAATCGAATTCAGTCGGAAGTTTAATTATTCATTTTTTTTAAATTATACAATTCCGACCGAAATCGATCAGTATTATTTAAATAATTAAAATTTTAAATCATAAATTCCGATAAAAGTCGGCCGGTAAGTTTGATTATCTGGGAATTAATATGAACATTTCCGACCGAAGTCGATCGATTTTCTGGTTAAATTTTTGCCAAAAACTAGTTATTTTTTAGTTGCACCACCTGCCAACAGCCAATTACCTATAATAGCAGCATTACACTGCTACCATTCGACCAATAACAATAACAATAATGTAACGACCCGACCGGTCGTTTTGAGATCTAGCGCGTCGTTCAGTAGTTGGGAGTCATGAACATCTTCATTTCGGGTATTGTGACTTATGGGTATTGTCAGTGTTGAAATTTAGGGGGTTCGGGGTTAAATTGAATAGAAAATTCTCATTTCAGAAGCCTTAAGTTGAGGAAAATGAGTAAGACTGGAATTTTGAGTAAATTGTGATGACCCAAAAGGGCATCTTATGTAAATTTAATTATGAATGTGTTCCGAGGCCTTGAAAGCCTCCGTCAATCTAACCTCGATGTGCGTGCGCAGCCCGAGCGCGTAGCCGGGAAGCCTTTGTGTGGAAACTTGATAAAGAGTTGAATTTATGATAATTAGTTGAATAAAGTTGACTTTGGTCAATATTTTTGGTGAACGGACCCGAATCCGTGATACGACGGTCCCCGAAG
>MDKH01143541.1:0-13082 GCA_005239495.1 Nicotiana undulata
TAAGCCACTAACAACAGTTATAATGCAGGTTTTACGTAACGACAGACCGGGTCGTTACAGCGAGCTAGTACCTGGATCTGTGCATAGAGGCACATGGACTCTTTATGAGTACGTCAACTCAATAGTAATGAAAATAAATCACAGTCTGAGTAATATAAACACACAGAACAGATACACAATTCCACAAACTAGTAAAACACCAAATCACCATGTAGTATTCATCAAATAATAAGTTCGAAATCAGTTTTTAGAAAACCTTTGAAAACATGTGTAAAATCAGTATATCTCAGTAGAGTTCTCAGTAAAGGCCAGTTTGAAAATGAAGTAATTCATAATTTGAAAACTCAGTAAAAATCTTCATAAAACTGCCCCTCGGGCCATAATCATTTCTCATCACAATATCTTTCAGAATTATCCCATCAGACAACCTCATAGTCACTCTGCCCAATAGGCAACCTCACAATCACTCTGCCCATCAGGCAACTCACAATCACTCTGCCCATCAGGAAACCTCATAATCACTCAGCATAAGCCCCGCGGGAATCACTCATTAGGTACCTGCGCTCACTAGGGGTGTGTTACAGACTCCGGAGGGGCTCCTACAGCCCAAGCGCTATAATAAGCCACAACATGGCATAAATCACACACAATATAGGCCCGCAGCCTCACTCATATCATACCATCCTCACAATGTAGGCCAGTAGCCTCACTCATATCATAACATCCTCTCAATATAGGCTAGCAGCCTCACTCAGTCAGACACTCTCAATTTGCCCTACAGGCCATAAATATACCGGGTTCTAGACCCAAAAATAGTGTTTCATTTTCAAGAAGTAGTATCAAAATACTCTGAGTGTCAAAACAATTTCAAAAAAAAGACTGAGTGAAAAATCGTAACATATCAGTGAGGAAAATATAGTAAACACATCCCCCAAGGGGTAAATAGATCGGCACTAGGCCCCAAACATGGCTTACAACCCAAATCATATCAAGTATATATATAGTACTATTGGAAATAAGCTTTAAAAGCCGTTTCTCAACTCAATATTCGCCTAAGTAAGGAATATATCTCCAAAGTTTCAACCTTTGCATTTCAAAACCCGTGTAAGGGTGCATAGTCCGGGGTTTCATACCTTCAGGACAGGATTTTAAGACATTACTTACCTCAAAACTAGCCCGGAACTATTCCACGACACGCATGCCTCGCGAATCAACCTCTGAAGGCTCCAAATCTACCAAGTTCAGATTTTTATCATCAATATGTTCTTAAGAAACGAATTCCGATTGAAAGATATCAAATTTAGCTCAAAAATCTGAAATCGGGCAAAAACCCGACCCCCGGGCCAGCGTCCCGAAACTCAAAAAATTTATACAAAAGTGTCCTTCGTTCTCTCACGAGTCCGTACATATAAAGAACACCAAAATCGGAGTTCGTTTGACCCCTCAAATCGACCCCTAAATGTCTCATAATCGCAAGCTCTAAAACCCAATTTTTCTACTGATTTTCCATGAATTTACACTGGTTTTATGTTCTATAATCACCCATAATCGAGTTTTAATGATCAAAACACTTACCTCTATGAAGAACAAGGATTTTCCTCTTCAAAATCTCCCCCAAGAGCTCTTTTCCGTACAACAATGGTGAAAAATAAAGTTTAAGTCGCGGACGGTTTAATTATATATTGCCCAGTTACTAATGCACTGCGATCGCAGAAACAAGGTCGCGATCGCGAAGAACAAATTTCCATCTGCCCCAAAACACTCTCTGCGATCGCAAACATAGCCACGCGATCGCAGAGCTTCTGTTCCTTAGCGAACGCGATCGCAGACATGTTTCACGCGACCGCACAGCTCAGCCTGCCCGCACTCTGCGATCGCGGACATCTTTACCCGATCGCATAGACCAAACTGACCTGCCTCGAACCTTACTCTACGCGATCGCATCCCTATCCTTGCGATCGCGATGAACAATTTCCTGCTGCACTGACACTAGAAAATCATCATTTTTCCTAAGTCCAAAAGTGCCTGTTAACCACCCGAAATCAATCCCGAGCCTCTCAGAACCCCAACCAAACTTACCAACATATCCCATAACATCATTCAAACTTAGTTGCACTCTCAAAACACCAAAACTAACATCAAAACACCAAATTTACATCGGATTCAAGCCTAACAACTTTGATATTTTTAAAATTCACCAACGATGCCGAAACTATCCAAATCAACTCCGATTGACCTGAAATTTTGCAGACAAGTCCAAAATGACATTATGAACCTGCTCCAACTGTCGAAATTCCATTCCGACCCCGATAGCCTATTTTCCACTGCCGATCGGAAATTACCAAAAACTAACTTTCGCCAATTCAAGCCTAATTCTACATCGGACATCACAAAATTATTCGGAACACACTCCTAAGTCCCAAATCACCTAACGAAGCTATCCGAGCCATAAAATTCACATCTCGAGGTCGTTTACCAATAAGTCAACTCTTAGTTGACTTTTCCAACTTTAAGGCTATTTTTAAAGACTAAGTGACTAATTTCTCATTATAACCATTCCGATTTCAAGCCTACCAACTCTAACACATCAATAACAGTATTTATAATACAAATTCTACGGAACGACCGGCCGGGTCGTTACACCGACCTTATTTTGGTACAATATATATTACTATAGATATCTTTAATTAAATTTTTGTGTATAATTCAGCTACAGTAGGTATCTTGTTTTTGAGAAAGAAATAATTAAATTTTCGTTGTATCGTACACCTCGATTTTAAATTGAAATAATAATTCTTTATTATCACGACCCAAATTCTCAACCCTCGGGATCGTGATGACGCCTAACACCATACTTGCTAGGCAAGCCAATGTTAGAATTTATTTAACCATTTTCTTTTAACAATATGCTTAAACATGAATAAACAATTTAAAATAAACACGAAATCTAATACTTTCCAACAACTAATATCATAAATAATATTTGAAATGATAGACGAACCACGAGCTAATACTAACTATAAAACTACCCAGGATCTGGTGTCACAATTCACGAACTACTACAGAATACTACAAATAATTGGGCTGAAATAAATGTATCTCTGTTTTGAATGAAATAAAACAGTATCCAAATAATATAGGGAAGACTCCAGGAATCTGCAGACGCAAGCAGATCTAACTCTTGTCTTCGTGCGAATAATGTCAGCTACTACTTTCACCGAACTCTAACCGGTACCTGGATCTGCACAAGAAGTGCAGAGTGTAGTATCAATATAATCGACCCCATGTACTGAGTAAGTACCGAGTCTAACCTCGACGAAGTAAGTGACGAGGCTACGGCGGGGCATTAACAATATAACCTGTGACAATAATATATGTAGTGTCACACCTCTTTTTTCCCAGAGGGATATGGTGTTTTTACAATTAAAGTGACATTATCAAAATGGGATTATTTATTTATTCAGAGTCGCCACTTGGAATAATTTATGATGTCTCAAGTCACCAATTTATTTTAAATCCCAAATCGAGGAAGTTTTGACTCTGTGTTGAAGTCTGCGAAACTAGAAGACCGGGTAAGAAATTATGTTAACCCAGGAAAAGGTGTTAGGCATTTTTGAGTTCCGTGATTTTAGCACGGTCGCTTAGTGATTCATACTTGGCTTATTAATCTAATTACTCATTTTAGGACCTATGTGTATTTATCCTTTACCGCTTTTAATTATTCTATTATTTGTAGTGGTGGTATTATTTGAAACGAGTCACGCGTACGTGTACTCATATTTTAGTGCGCTAAAAAACCATGTCACGCGTATGTGTACATAATTAATAACCCTTAATATTAAAATTATTTGGTCAAAGTCACGCGAACGTGTACCTTCATTTTATTATGTAAAAAAATATAATTATGTCACGCGAACGTGTACATAATTACGATAAGTAAATTAAAATTGCGCCTAAAGCACTCTATCGATGTTCATCGATCTAAGTTCAAGTTCGTGTGTTAAAATTGAGAGCTATGGAACCATGACTTCCACTAATTATCCTTATTTTTAGCTTATAGAGCTAATCTATTGACCCCCTCAGTAAATAAAGGTACTCTCAATTTCTACGATCCATTTTTCTCCAAACTAACCTGACTCCCAAGTTTCAACAATCCAAAACATATCTCTAGTATCAAGAATCCCCAACCAACATAATTGATAAGCAGATAACACATCACACCACAAATTTATATAAAGCAATTGCATTCTTTTTGACACAAGAAACCAAAATTTCAGCAAATAAACTCAAAATATGCATTTACACATTTCAGTCCTAAATTCATCAATCCATGCCATCTATACGCACAAATCAGAAAAGGAAAGAACAAGGGAGAAAGAATGGACCTCGATAATTGATTCCTTCGTATTAAATGAGAACTGGGTTACAACATATTGTCTCTGAAATGAACGGAATGCGAAACAACGCCGTCGACCTCGAACGGAACCTCGCCGGCAACCTCATAGCTCGGCCAAACTTATAGAGAAATGGCGTTTAAGACTGTGTTTTTTGGTTGGTTATTGATCTGTTTTTGAGCTAGAGTTTGGTGGTGTTTTTGCTGAATTTTTCGTTGCCTTTGAGCTCCAGTTTTTGGATTGATTTTCGATGGCCTTAGGTGAAAGATCTGAACTCGTTTTGGAGCTGTTTTTGCTGGATTTTTCAGCCGTGTTTTGGGGTAGCTTTTGGTGCCGATTTTGTTGAGTTTTTGGGATGAAAGTAGCTGATTTTTGTCATTGTTTTCAGCTGATTGTGGGCTGTATTTTCAGCTCGTTTGGAGCTGTTTTTGAGGTCGTTTAAGCTGTTTTTTGAGCTGGATTTAATGGTTGTTTTCGTGATGAAAATGACATGAAGAAGACGAGGCTTTGATGAGGGATTACTACTGTGTTTTTGGGTGTTAAATGGTGTATTTTAGGTGCTGATTTGGGGGGGGGGGGGGGGTGTTTGGTTTTCATTTGGGTTTTAATGGGGGGGGGGGGGGGTTAGTTGTGCTTGAGCTGGGTTTTACATGGGGAAGAAGGCTTTGAAAAATAGAGGAGCAGCTCTGTAAAAATTGTTGCTCTCTCTCTTCTTTATTTCCACCGTCCTCTCTTTTTATGTGTATGAATTGTATCTATATATAATCCCAACTGAATTTGTCCTTGGGTCAGAAAAAAGAATCCCGGATTAAAACGTGCGGACCCCCCTCCCCTGTCACATTCTCTCTGACTTCCTCTTTATTTTATTTTCTGTATTTTTGTGTATGATTGATCAAAAAATAAAAATTATCAGCTTGTGTGTAAGAGACGTGTACTATTCTAAAATAAAAAAGGAGAAATGGGTAAAATTTGTACTAAAGTATAAAAATTCAATGTGCAAATCCTCTAGTGTATGTGACGTGATGGAAGTGTTGGTGAATTAAATGGTGTACATGAGAACAAAAGAGTTTTGTTACAAAAGATAAGAAGGAATATTGCTAGGTGTCACTTTTCCATTAGTCTCTTTTTGTTAATTTTCTTTCTTGATATCTAAATTTAAATAATAAAATAAAATAAAATCTACTCTTACTAAATTAAAAATAGCAAGGTAAAAGTATTACATACTTAATATTTATTTGTTGAAAGTCCCTAAATTTAAAATTGCACTAAACTAAATAAAATTATATATTTTGGAAAAAATTCTTTCTTTGTAAAGATGAAACTTACAAAAAATTTGACTCTTTTTATTTTTATTTTTCTTTAATTTTCATAAGTAGAATCTATAAAAGGGTAAAACAAAGTTAAAATATATAAATTAAACTTAAAATTATTTACATACTAAAAAATGGTGAGAAATTTAAATATGGTAAAAAATTAGGTGCTCACATGTAGCAAGTAGAAAATCTAAAACAAATAATGATAACTGCAACAACAATTAAAATAACACAGTCGCCTCTTCCAGGTCTCAACTATAACCAATTTTCACGAAATTTTCAAACTTTAACTTTAAATAAAAGTAGTGCAAATATGAAAATAGTAAAATAAAATAGTAAGTTTTCAAGCCTTTGTTTTCTTTGAAAAATCAGTAAAACATAAGTGTCCTCCCTTATTGCTCCTTGTTGCGGCGTGCAGCCCGCTCCCACCTGTCCATCCTTATTGCTCCTCCCTAAATATATCACCCTTATTGCTCCTGTTGCGGCGTGCAACCTGATCCAACATGTCCACCCTTATCACTCTTTGTTGCGGCGTGCAACCCGCTTCCACCAGACATATCATATCAATTTATTTATAGATTTCACAATTCAGGCCAAGCCTTTCACAATATTTTTGTCTTAACAATTATAAATAAAAACTGTATTTTCTCATAAACTTCATCAATATCCTTTCAACCATGAAACCAACAGGAACATAAATATGTATCTCGTAAAACAATGCCAAATTGCTCAACATTTACGTACCACAAGGAAACCAAATAAACAATCAATACTCTTCCAAAATAACTACAACAAGACTTAACAACAAGGTAACATAGCCAAGTAATCATAGAAACAATAATGAACACAGAACAACTAAGACATGAATCAATAAAATTGAAAATGGAGAAGGGATCATGTTTAACAGACAATTTGGTGGTGCATAGATACTCGTCACCTCACCTATACACCACACACATGCAAATTCACATAGCAAATAAGTCAGGGTTTCATATTCTCTCAAGTCAAGGTTAAACCAAGTACTTACCTTAATTTCGCAGGTCATTCACTGTTCAATTATAGCTTTTCTTTAGAATTCACCTCCAACCCACTCGAATCACTCCGAGCTTGCAGTCAATTATCTGATCACCTTCACCCCATATTATTAGTATTTTACATTGAGTCCAACTAGGATTGGTTGAGGAGTAACATCGGCTCTGCTGAGAGCATTGTTAGCATAATAGTGGTGTGACTACGCCGTGCACGGCGACACCGATTTGTTTTTGCAACTTATTCCGATTCTCACCAAATTTTACATATAGGATTTAAACATTATAATGAATCTGTATCGGGCTCCGGAACCAAAATACGGTCCCGATACCAACGGTTCTAAACATTAATTCTTTTCTTTATTCATAAATATTTCAGAAAAATAATTTCTTTCAAAAATTGATTTCTAAGGCTTGGGACCTCAGAATTCATTTTTGGGCATACGCCTAAGTCCCATATTTTACTGCGGACCTCCCGGGATCGTCGGAACACATATCCGGGTCCGTTTACTCAAAATGTTGACCAAAGTCAACTATTATCAAATTTAACTCTAAAAATTACTATTTCTCATATTTTCACATAAAAGCTTTCCGGTTTCACGCCCGGACTGTGCCCGCGAATTAAGGTATTTAAAATTAATTTTTTATGACTATTAAGCCTAGAACGGAGTCTAAATTCATAAAATGACCCCTTGGTTCATCACATTTATTTAGTATGAGCTTTGTATCTAACCTTATTTGTGTACAATATACATTACTGTAGTATCTTTTTGACAAGGAAACAATCAAAATACTCATTTTGACATTTACATATACCTTTTATAAAAAATAGGTTTTCAGATAACTAAGGTTCCGACTCCTTTTATAGTCTTTCCTTAGAAATCTTTATTTCAACAACTTTTTCTTAGGTTTGGCTTCTCTGCATTGCTTAAGGTTTAATTTCCGCACAAAGAAATTGTGATTTATTTAATTTGACACACTACAAATTATGACTCCAAATTATAACTATATTAGCGAAATATCAATGTGCAAAATGAGTTGGAATTTGAATGTTCGTGTTGTTAGACTATGCACGTTCCAAATCGCGAGAAACCAGAAAATCCTAACTCAATTTTGTGGTTGGACCAAACAATATGAAATTAAGATGAACAAGCGTGAAACTGACATTTTCTTATAGGACGAGTGTGGATGAAATTAATGATCCTAGTTTAGTTTGAATATCTTCACCTTTAGACCTTATTAGCATCTCACAAATCAAATTGAGGTTGATGAGAAGGAATTATTCGGTAATTATTTTATCTTTTGCTACTTTTGTTGTTGTATATTTTATCAACTTATTCGTAACTGTTTATTTAAACGTGGAAGATGTCACAGGAGAAGTTATTAGTCATGGTAACATAGAATCATACAATCAAGATGGTAAAACAAGTATCTTTATAAACTTGGAGCTTGAGGATCACGAGTCGCCTACAACCATGAAAGGAATTAGTTATAGATTACATTACTATTATTTTCTCATTATTAATATGTATATTTTACACATAGGAGGAACAATATTTCAGCAATATTTTGGAAAAATTTGTACATGAAATCTTGCCCCACTTGAATGGATCACCTAATCAACCTGTCATAGTGGTTATGCAGCTGATAAAAGCTCAAAAAGTTTTAAGGTATTCAAATAATAATATTTGAATTTGACTTCTATATGTGTGTATTCTTTTTTAAAATAAAGTTAATTTTATATGTAGACAAATATTTGTGCGTAATACTTGGCATTCCTCAAAGCTTTGGATTAATCTTGATCTTTCACAAATTGCTGAATTTATATCCAGGTTTTTTATATAGAATATTAAATTCATATAGGTACTACATAATTTTTTTTAGCCTATTTAGTATTAACACAAACTTGGATAAATGCATATTAGGAAGTGGGTGTGAAGCTAACTCTGAGAGTATTAGTCAAACAACTTCTCAACATAATAATTCTATTTCTGAAGAACTGGCTGCTGGAATTGTAGAAGTTAAAAGTATTGAAGAATATAATTGATTTCTTGTAGATAAGTAAATTGTTCATTATATAAATCACGACTAACAAATATAAATTTGTCATCTTATAAACCTCACAGACATACAAATATTAATAACCACATTTGATCAATTGACAATAATTTTCACATGATAATTATAATCAGATATGCTACCACATATGAATGTATTAGTTATATGTTGTAACGACTTGTCCGGTCGTTTTGAGCATTTGTATTTCGCTCAGTAGTTTGAGGTCACGAGTAGCTCCGTATGATGTATTAGGACTTGTGTGCAAAATTTGGAGGTCCGTGATAGAATTAGGCTTGAATTGGTGAAAGTTGAAAATTTAGAAGTTCTTAGGCTTGAATTCGAGGTTGATCTGGTATTTTGGTGTGGTTTTGGGTGTTATGAAGGTTCAACTAAGTTCAGGTTATGTTATGGGACTTGTTAGTATGTTCTTTACGGGTCCCGAGGAGCTCGGGTGAGTTTCGGATAGGTTTGGGCTGCGTTGTGCTCGTTTTTCTTATGTTTTGACGTTGTTTTTTCAAGAAAAAATGATATCATATTGAACAAATGAGCTCCGATTTTTGTTTTGAATAAAGAATTAGATATGTTTCGTAATTACGGACACGTAGAAAAAAGAATCGTCGAATTTGGAATTTGTATGAGGATTTTATGGTCATTTTACTAAGGTTGCCAGATTTTTCAAATTAATTACGAAATGTAACGACCCGTCTGATCGTTTTGAGCATTTGTATTTCGCTCAGTAGTTTGGGTTTACGAGTAGCTCCGTATGATGTATTAGGACTTGTGTGCAAATTTTGGAGGTCCGTGGAAGAATTAGGCTTGAATTGGCGAAAGTTGAAAATTTAGAAGTTTTTAGGCTTGAATTCGAGGTTGATCTGGTGTTTTTGTGTTATTTTGGGTGTTTCGAAGGTTCGACTAAGTTCGGGTTATGTTATGGGACTTGTTAGTATGTTCTTACGAGGTCCCGAGAAGCTCGGGTGAGTTTCGGATAGGTTTGGGCTGTGTTGTACTCGTTTTTCTTATGTTTCGACGTCGTTTTTTCAAGCATAAATGATATCATATTAAAAAAATGAGCTCCGACTTTTATTTGAATAAAGCGTTAGATCTGTATCATAATTACGGACATGTAGCAAAAAGAATCGTCGAATTTGGACATCGTATGAGGATTTTATGATCATTTTACTAAGGTTGCCAGATTTTTCAGATTAATTATAAAATTGCCACTGACGACATATTTAAAATATGCACGATTTGCAAATATTAAAACATACATAGCTCCTTCACTATAAGGTCAAATTGAGTGATTCAAAAGCCTAACTTGGCTAGAATTTCACAAGGAATCCATTAGAAGAATAAAAAGTGAGTTTTGGGATTGTTTGGCATGATATAGAGGCAGAATAACTGGAGAAAAATATATAAAATAAAGGTTTGTTCATTCGGTCATATTTTGAGTTGGGGAGCTCGGATTTGGGCGATTTTGGAGGCGATTTTCAGCATATGGATTGAGGTAAGTTTTCTCTATTCGGTTTTGGTTATGTTCCATGAATCCATCTTCGTTTTTGGGATTTGATTGATGATTTTAAAGTGAAATTGAGGGAGTTAGAGCTTGAGTTTTGAAGAGTTTTAGGTAGGGATTTGAGGGACCAAACGGAGTCCGATTTTGATAAATTTTATATGGTTAAAATCGGGAGAGGACGAGGGTTTTGATTCTGCCATTTTTACTGATTTCGAGACGTGGGTCAGGGGACCGGGTTTTGGCCAATTTCGAATTTTTGGCCTATTTATGTAGTTTTTATTGCAGAATTCTATTCCTTAGCCTATGTTGATAGTAGTATTCTGGTTTTGGTTAGATTCTGAGCTCTTGGAGACCGAGTCTAGAGACGAGGGCATCCCGAAGTAGGATTTTACGTTGTTGAGGTAAGTAACAGCTTTAACTTTGGCTTTGAGGGTATAAGCCCGGAGAATTTGATATTATGTGATTGTTTGGAGGTGATACCCATGCTAGGTGATAGGCGTGTGGGTGTATACCTCGAGGGATGTAGACTTGGTCCGTCCCGTGTGGCCTCATGGCCATCATTCGTGTTTACGTAGTTACTTGTTGTTGAACGTGTCTGCCTTCATGTTAGAGATCATGCTTAGGCTTTATTCATGTTAATATTATTTGTACTCAGTCATAGAAATTATTGTACATATTTACCTCAGTCTCTATTAATTGCTGATATATTGTGATACTTGATGTGTGTTGTGTCCCCTTATTTGTTGATGATGGTGAGGCTAGTGAGGTACATGATTGAGTGAGACTGATGGCATGGTTGTGAGGATATTAATACCATAGCGCGTGAGCTGTCCGCGTAGCACGTGAGCTATCCTTGCGGGTCCAGATATTGATACCATAGCGCGTGAGCTGTCCGCGCAGCACGTGAGCTGTCCGTGCGGATCCAGGTATTGATATTATGACACGTGAGTTATCCGTGATTAGAGCATATTATAGTACGTGAGTTGTCCGTGCCTAGAGGTTGGCCTTTGGGAGCCCCTCCAGAGTTGAGTGTTGAGTGTATTGAGTGTTGAGTGTTGAGTGCGAGTGTTGAGTGATGGAGTGACATTGCTGTGAGGTTGCATTTACTTTTGTTGTTGCTCTATTTTACCTGTTAATTTCTTTGTAGCATTTATTGATTTGTTTTTTGGAATTTACCTGTTTATTTCTATTTATTTTAAATTGTGATAATGAAATAATTGAATTATTTTACTTAGCTCGTCACTACTACTCAGTTCCTTAGTTATTTCTGTTACTACTGAGTCGGTTGTACTCATACTACGCATTGCACTTTATGTGCAGATTCAGGTAAGTTAGAGCGCGACGATCGTTGAGTTCAGACCTGCTATTTGTGGAGACTACAAGGTAGCTGTCAGCGTCCGCAAGACCTTGTTACTCCTTTTATTATTTATTCCTTTGGATAGTATTTACAGTTAGACAATTATAGATCTTAGTTCATAGTATTAGACGCTCGTGACTTAGTGACACCCCGATGTTTGGGGCTAGCTTCCGTATCTTTATATGAATTATATTTAGAGTTGATTTAGTTTATGAGAAATTTAAATGTTGATATTGTTTTATTAAATTCTTAAAATCAATCAATAGTAATATTTTGGGAAGCAGGTTTACCTAGTATCATGATAGGCACTAATACGATCATATTTGAATTTTGGATCGTGACATATGTAATATAATTGTTGGATTCCTTTTTACTGGAAGGGCAAATCTTGATTGTTGCTACTATAAATCTAGAATTTGAAAGGGGATAGTCATATGCAGTGTGGAAAGAAGAAAGTTGATAAAATTGGAAATAAACTTTACTGAAAGAAATGTGAACGTGTTGATCATTCTGCTCTGAAAAGGTTTGACCATAGTCTCTACTTAATTAAAGATTATTAGAACATAAATTTAAGTTAAAAGAAGTTTTTAATTTAAAAAGGCTTTCAGACACATGCTTTATTTCTTTGTTGCTTTAGGTGTGAGGCAACAGAACTCATAGGAAAGACCGTTGATACCTTTAACGAAAGTTTAGTATAGGTATGTTATTTTATTTTCATTGTTTCATATTCTTCAGCACTTTTAACACTAATACTTGTTTAGATTTCTGGTGCTGCTTATGAATGTTCTCATCCATCGGAGATTGACTCTATTTTGAATAAAAAATTCATGTTTAACTGTTAAACCTTCCAACACTGAGGAGAATCAAAGTTTATACTTCCGTTATGGTCAGAGGACCTTATATGAAAATATAGTGCGTCTTCAGAAGCAGATACCTTTATAATATGTGATCTTTACTCAAATTCCACGTAATATATATTGAATTGTGCGTTCAATGCTAAAACTTATTAGCATTGAACGTGTGTGTTTGGGAGTCGTGTGTGTTTTTGGTTTTAAGACCCGAGGGCTCGGGTGAGTTCCGGGTAGTTAACGGGGTGAGAAACTTAGAAAAATCTGGTATTTTTGTTGTTTTCTGGTGTTTGATAAAACACTCTATGCGATCGCATGCGATCGCACAGAGTTAGAGTGGGGGCCTGGGATTTTGTTCAGTGCGAGCGCACCTTCAGGGCTACGATCGCGAAGGGTTACAGGGGTGTTACTGTGCGGACGCGGGGTGAGGCATGCGACCGCACAGGGTAGCATATGCCTGGGGGAGGGGGGCTGGGTAACTTACTCAGTGCGAACGCAACTAAGCTTCTGCGATCGCGTAGCACAGGATCCCTTACCCTGTGCGATCGCATTACTCCTTCCGCGATCGCAC
>ML245239.1:0-10266 GCA_005239495.1 Nicotiana undulata
TGGGTTATTATATTTGACTTCGACCGCTTTACATTATTTTAGAAGTGTAATTTGAGCGTATCATTCATCCAGGAAACTGCCTGTAAATAGCAAGGTTGGGACGCCTGTGCAGGAAGGTGAGATAAAAGATTGTGATGACCCAAAAGGTCATCCTAAGTAATTCTAGCTAAATCTGTGTTTCGAGGCCCCGAAAGCCTCTGTTAATCTCACCTCGATATGCATGCGCAGCCCGGGCGTGTAGTCGGGAAGTCTGTATGTTGAAATTTGATGAAAATGGAATTTTATGATAATTAAATGAATAAAGTTGACTTTGGTCAACATTTTTGGTAAACGGACCCAGACCCGTGATTTGACAATCCCGAAGGGTCCGTAGGAAAATATGGGACTTGGGCGTATGCTCGGAATCGAATTCTGAGGTCCCAAGCCCGAGAAATGAATTTTTAAAGAAAATTGTTTTCTGAAAATAATAAAAGATTTTGAAAATGAATAATTAAGTGAAAACTGTGTTACTGGGCCCGTATTATGGTTCCGAAGCCCGAAACAAGTTTATTATATGTTATGTGGCTTATCTGTGAAGTTTGGTGTAAAACGGACTAGGAATGACGCGTTTCAGATCAAAATTGGAAAAATTAAGCTTTATGAAATTTTAAGAAAATTCTATGAGTTTTAAGGTTTAATTCCTTGTTTTTGATTATATTATGGTGATTTAAAAGCTTGAATAAGTCCATAGGATGTTTTGGGAGTTTTTTGTGTTTTTGGTTTTGAGACCCGAGGGCTCGGGTGAGTTTCGGGTAGCTAACGGGGTGTGAAATGCATGAAAAATCTAGTTTTTTCTTCAACTTGCTGGTGTCCAGGTATTTACTCTATGCGAACGCACCCAAGGGGATGCGAACGCATAGAGTAAAACTGGGGTCTGGGGGAGCTGGGTAATTTGTGCTATGCGAACGCACCCAGCGTGGTGCAAACACGGAGGGTTGTGGGGTCAAAGCTGTGCGAACGCACTCTAGCAGGTGTGAACGCGGAAGGTAGTTTAGGCGGGGCAGTGTGAACGCGGGCAAGGGGGTGCGTCCGCACTGGGTAAGGTAGGTCCTGGGTGGGGGAGTGGTATTTGACCTGTGCGAACGCGACTATTGGCCCGCGAACGCATAGGTCTGTTTGGTCAAACCTGTGTGAACGCGATCAATATGTCGCGAACGCATAGAGTAATTCTTCTAGTGATTTTTCTAAAAGTCCAAAACAGACCCATTGCGGGATTCTTCCCATTTCTCACTTCCTCCTTCTTCCCCAAACCTCCATAGACGAAATTCAAGCCCTCCAACCTCCATATCTCCATAGGTAAGTATTCTTAACATCATTTTCTCTTACTTTCATCAACTAATCACTAGATTCTAGGCCTAAAAAAATGAAATCAAAGTAGAAATTAGGGGTTTTGGGTAGAGTTAGGTTTTTGAGAATTTTGGGTAATTCAACCCCAATTTGGGGTCGGATTTCAAAACAAAACATATATTCTAACTCGTGGGGTTATGGGTGATTGGGTTTTGGCCCGAGCCTCGTGTTTGGAACAAGCGGGCCCGGGGTCGAATTTTGGTATTTTTTGAAGAATGCTAGAAATTGAATATCTAGGCTATGGGATTGTGTTATTGAGTCTTTATTGATATTATTGAATTAATCATACCAAGATATCGTTGTTTCGGAGTCAGATTATAAAGGAAAGACGGTCTTAGATGGTTGATTGCTATACTTTGGACCGAGGTAAGTGTCTTGTCTAACTTTGGTGAGGGATTAGGTATTGTATGTTATGTGTTATGTGTTTATCATGTTCAATGTATAGGTGAGGTGACGAGTACCTATACATTGTGAGTCAAGCATGCCCGTGAGTCTATTTTTGATAAACAATCAGTTATTTCATCAATGTTCATCATACTATGTAATTGCCTCTACTTAAGAAGTTGATTGTGGTTGATGTACTGGTTGTAGAGATTATGAAATGTTGGTTCAATTGAGGATCCAAGTATACAATATATATATATTGAGTTGTTTGGTTATAGCCGAGACCCTTGTCGGGCATTTATTGAGATATTGACTTATATTTTCCCCTTGCCGGGTGGTTTGAAATGTATATTTCCACTATGCCATATTCCTTACCATACACATTGTCTTGCATTGGTGAGGAAGAGTGTAAAGCACGAAGGGTGATGTCGTGCCATGTTTTTACATTGATTACATCATGTCATGCATAGTGAAGAAGTGAGTAAAAGCACGAAGGGTGACGCCGTTCCATGTTTACATTTATTGAAAGCACGAAGGTTAATGCCGTGCCATGATTACATTGATTACAACATACATTGCATTGGTGAGGAAGAGAGTAAAAGCACGAAGGGTGATGCCGTGCCATTGTTATCATTTAGACATGTCATTCATACCTTGTCAGTTTTCGGTAAATTGTTTCTTTTCTTACTTGATGTTAATTAACTGCTCTATCTTGTTGCTTTTCCCTTTATCTTCTCCCGTTCCCCGTATATGACTGTTATTCTTCCTTGCTTTGTTATCTGTATTTGGTGTTGTAGAATAGGGCAGGTGAACGTTATTTGCTAAGTCTAGCCTCGTCACTACTTCGGCCGAGGTTAGGCTCGGCACTTACTCAGTACATGGGGTCGGTTGTACTGATACTACACTGCATTTCTCTATGTTGTGCAGATCCCGCTTCCGGACCCCGTGGACCGCACTGAGGGAGTCACCTTCAGTCCACATCGAGCTTCAAGGCATACCACCGGCGTTCGTGGACCCTGGAGTCTCTCCTGCTATTAGTATCCTATTGTCTTATTTCTCCTTCCATTCTAAACACAATATTGTATTTCCTTTCAGACTTGTATTTAGTATTCTTATAGACAATCCGTGAGGTTGTGACACCCCGGTTTTGGTATTTTGCGATGTTGTTATCTTTACCATTTCATTATGCGTTTTTCGGAGTATTATTACATTTCTGCTGTAAAACTTTTGAAGTGGTCCTGGTTATTTCAGTAAAGGTTTGAAAGCATATTGCTTTATTACTGTTAAGTTGTTTTAGAAATGTCAAGGTGTTGTGTACGTTGGCTTGTCTAGCGGGTTCAACGTTAGACGCAGTCACGACCTGAAAGGTGGGATTTCGCACTCATGGTTGCAACTGTCCTTATTGTTTTTGTGTATGGTGCTTGATCAGTTATCCAATAAATGAAATTTGCTTTTTGGTTATTGATTCTTTCTCAGTTTCTTATATAGCTTACATTTGTTTGTTTCTTTTGATGATTAATCCATCCTTTGCACCTGCAGTTGCCTCAATGGCCATGAGTAATTGTTAATAATTCTGGTAAGATTATCATTTTGCAATTTTTCAATGATGCCAAAAGGGAGAAGATATGTGCTTTCAAAATTTTCAAAGATTTTTGTGATATTTATAACCTAATGAACCTGGTCTCTCTATGATGAATGCTTAAATCTATAAAAAGTGTCTATGTTGGATTGAAGTATGTACAGGGTTAAGCATAGAGTTTGTCATCATCAAAAAGAGGAAATTTGTTGAATCAAGTCACTGCATGGTTTTAAAGATTGACAAATGCCAACCCAGTTGAACCAGGTCCATCAGGGCAAACATGGTTATCTCAGACCCATTGGCACGAGAAGTGTCCATGCACAGGAGATAAATATTATCTGTGAACTAAGAGGTTATCTCCTAAGCGAAAAGGTTGCAAATTGATAAGAAGATGNTAGAATCCTTATGCGACATAAAAGCTACTTGAACCAGCTAGAAGAACCAGTTCCATCTGTTATCTTTTGAGTCTAATTGGTTGTAATAGGTGATTACATATTGTATCTTTCAGCTCTATCTAGAAGCAATTGTAATAGGTACACACTATTCAAGTTAGAGTTAACTTGAAGTTTGTCGCAATTAGCTAGAGGCTAGTTTGCCACAAAGGGATTAGAGTTAGTCCTTAGGTTTACAAAAGAGTTTATTTTGTAAATGTTGTTTGGCTCATTGACATAGTGAAGAGTTTGGGAAAATCCTACTGGGAAGTAGGTCGTGGTTTTTTCACCTTTTGAGCCAGGTGTTTTCGACGTAAAATTGTTGTGTTCTTTAAATTCTGCAATTACTTTTCCGCAAANGGTTCTTCTATAGAGACTGCACTCAAAAATTGGACACCACACAAATCACCCCCTCCCCCTCTTGTGTGGTATTGACGTATAAAATATCAAGATTCTTTCAGGCAAACCACAAAATGCAATAGGCACTAAGGTCTCCATGAAAACATGACAGTCATGACTTTTCAAATGGCTCAACTTCCCTACCTCCATATCAGCATTTTTTCCAAGATTCAACGCATAACCCTCAGGCTTCTTCAATTTCGTAACCCAGTCACAAATTTGTCGTCTTTCCTCCAAAGTGTATGTGTAACTTGCTTTGGGCTTGAACACCTTACCATTGTTTGCTGTCTGCAAGTATAATTTAGGCCGCCTGCAATATTCTTATAAGTCCATTCTAGCCTTCGGGTTATCCTTTGTCAAAATAATTCTTCTCAATATGCATGACATCAAGGTTGTGACGGAGAAGATTATCCTTTCAATAAGGCAACTCCCAAAATATACTCTGTTTTGTTCAATTATGAGTAACACCATATCCGGGAAATCTATAAGGTGGAGCTTCAGTAACTTTACTGAAGTTCTGGACCCTCTCCCAAATTTCCTCACCTGAAAGTATCAGAGGTGGAGAATCATATTCCATTTTATTCTTTTTGAATGCATTTTTCATCCTTCTAAACTCATGATGATGAGGCAAGAATTGACGATGACAATCAAACCACGATTGCTTTTAACCATGTTTCAAAGTGAACGCTTTACTATTTTCCATGCAGTAAGGACAAGCTAGCTTCCCAGCAGTCATCCACCCATAAAACATTGTATACGCAGGAAAATCGTTAATAGTACATTAGATTACACGCAAATTGAAATTTTGCTTGGTTGATATGTCATATGTTTCAACGCCATCATACCACAATTGTTATAGCTCATCAATCAAAGGTTGCAAATATACATCAATCAAACTTTTCGGATTACGTGGACCGGGGATAATCCAATTTAAGAATATATATTGACTAGTCATACACAACTCGGGTGGTAGATTATAAGGTGTAATAAAGACATGCCAACATGAATATGGTGTCGCAGATATAGAAAAAGGTGTGAAGCCATCCGCACACAGACCTAACGGAATGTTCCTTGGTTCACTAGCAAAATCTTGATATGTCCTATCAAAGTGCTTCCAATCTTCTCCATCTGAAGGATGACACATGTTGATACCCAATTTTTCCTCAAATTATTTTTCAAACTTATATATAAGCTTTCAAAATCACTCTTTGCAATAATGAGTATTTTTTCTAATTTTTCCATATTTTTACATAAACTATTTCCCTGTTTATTTAATACTTCATATTTTAATAATTCATAAATTGTGCTCTAAAATAAATTTTGAAATACTTTCCAATTTAGTATGTTATTTATAATCACTTTTTTTTCTTTTTTATTAAAATCCAAATATTTCATAAATTGGCTAATCGAGTCCTATTTAATTGCAATTACAATCATTTTGCAATTATAGCCGGATTAGTCATTTTATACCTTTAAAATTTGAATTTATGTCTTTACATTTTTATATTGGCTAATTATTGTAATTATACTTATTTTAACTTAATTTCATTTTTTGTATAATTATTCAACTTTTAATTAATTAATTATCCTATTTATTTGGGTATTTAATATCTAGCCTATCTTCATTTAAAATATAACCACATTTCAAACCTATTACCCAACCCATTAACCCAATTAAAATACCCAAACCCAAACCCTGAACCAACCCGGACCAATGCCCTTTCAATGTGAGCCATTGATCAAACGAGATCAACGGCCCAGATAATTACTTGCCTTAATTAATTTAACCTACCCCCTCCCCGTCTCTCATTTTCCCAAGACTCACTCTCTCTCTTCTCGACTCTTCTGCTCCCTCATCTCTCTAGAGCCTTCTGGGCTCTTCATCTCCTCCGATGGTCTTCATCACCGGCCACTTCCAGGCTCACCCATTCAACCACCGGCCACCATGAAGCTGTCTCTCCGGCTACTTCATCTCTAAGACCCTTTAAAGCTTCAACCATGCCAGAACGGCCATGGAGGCTCCTGCCTGGATGTTTCCGGCCTTCTCCGGCGAGGTTCAATTCAGTGGTGTTCCGGCTATCACCATCTCTGAGTATTACAACAGGTCTTTCGACCATCTACGGGTTCTATCTCTGAAGCCCTAGTTCTTGACCTTTCAACTTTTTCCAAGATCTGCAATATATCTATGTTTGTCTTGATGATTCTCACCTATGTTTTCTTAAAACCTGATGTTTTGCAAAACGATTTCCCTTTTTTCTTTTAAACACTAGGGTTCTTAGAACCCCTCTTAAATGGCTTAAATTCCAGATTTCTCAGTATTATCTTATTATTCTTCTTATGTTTTCCTGTTTATTCGAGGTTTTTACTTTGTTGTTTGATTTTTTTCTAAAACCCCAAATCTATAGTCATAACCTAGCTTCTGACTTGATTTCAATATATATGTTTACTTGCTCCATTTGCTTGTTGTGTTCTCATGAGTATGCTTCGATTGATTCTGATTCTGCTGTTATACTAGGATTCCGATTCGATTTTGCTTGCTTATACTCTGCTTATATGTTCGTTCATGAAACGTGTCCTTTAATATCAGTGTTGTTAACATTGAATCCCTAATTTCCTGTGATTGATTTCCTCTGATTGATTCCTTGTGATATTCTTTACACTACTGATTATTTCTCTTGCTTATTTTGCAACTAATTGTACCGTTTGTCTATTACCTTAATTAAACCTTCCTGTACCTGCCCCCAATCCCCTACTATGTGCTTGTTATTCTTTCCTTATTTACCTGTCTCGACCGTGTGAAGTGACTCATTAATTAAAGTGGTCTTTTGATCCTTACTCTTTATTAAGTTATTAGTACCAAATTACAGGGATCTTTTCCTTATTTGTCCTGTATTGATTATTCCTGCCTATATGCGACTGATTCTAAATATTTTGCGAATAAAAACTTGCCTTATATCTCGACTAATTGATTTCAAAGTCCTTTAATTACTACTGGACTTGATTCTTACCTTATTTCACTACAGCTTTGAAAGCTATAAATACTCTTACTCTTTCATTAAACGTATAAGTCGAATTTGGCTCAACTCTCTATATACACTACTCTCTTGTGTTTTGTCTCTCTTGTCTCTATTGCTACTCTCTACTGCTGCTTGCTACTAGTCGGCTGCTAAGCCAATGCTACTGTGCTATTTTCTACACTCTACTGCTGCTCTTTACTTGCATAACCGGTATGTTTCTAGTTTAAATTAACAAGTGTTCCAAACAACATGTTTCAATTCAATTTAAGGGTCTTATTGTTCCTTGCATGATTCTATTTGTGGTTCTATTGCTTGCCATGTCACTAGCATGTCTAATCCCTATATATGATCTCTCTTCTTCTTCTAGCTTAGCACAAACTCCCGCTCTATTCTCTGTGGTTCATTAGGGCCTATGGGATCATTTGACTATGTGGTTACTGTTTCTCTTCTCTTTGCATGTCTAGCATCTTTGTGTGTCTTCTTTTTCATATGTCTAGCCTCTCTTCTGTGATATCTTTAGCAGTTGTATAATGTTTGTTACTTCCATGAGGGTATCCTCAATATGGGATGAACCTGTAACTAAAACTGATCATCTACTCTCATCTTTATTTGTCCCTAAACCCTTTTTCCTGTTTGTGTTTGTTTGCTTGGAACTCTACTGAGTTGTGATTAGTGTTGTTACTTCCTATTTGAAAATTATTTTCTCCTGTTAGTCTCTAAGTGATTTTAAAATTCCCTTTCTTAACCTCTTTTAGCACTTCACACAATTCCTAGACCTTTAGGTTCCACCCCCCGCAGTGTGTGCATCGCTTAGGGACCATGAGTTCCCTCTGAACCTTGAGACACTGAGGTAGGGTACTCTACACTGCACTTATTTAACCATGGGCATTTGCTGGATGCTGGTATTGGCAAGGGCCCTCACCAATGTCTTTGGGAGCTTTGCCGCACCCAGGTTGATGTAAGGCTGTGAAATTGAGAGGGGCGAGTCTGGAAGATTGGGCCTGATTGAAGGCTCCTTATAGAATAACTTCTTATTTTCCTTTTTCATTATTGTAATTCATTTATTATGGTCTGTAATAATTTGTAAACGAATGATTGGGGCTGGATAGTGAATATGGGGGTTATGNGGACATGCATTTCACATATTAGAAATCCCGTTTTAGGACTTTCACTTTCAGCACGTTATTATACCCATTTCATGATTCTGATCACTTAATAAACAAGCGACATCAATTGTCATAAAGTCCTCGCTGCATTTTCATCCTAGAAACCATGTTTTTTAAGAACTCCTACGTGCATTAGATATCTTGTTGCTTAGGATCTTTCACTTGTTTGAGTTTCAATTGTTAAAATGTCTAACTAGCCTGCTTAATCTAATAATCCCGTAAAATATGGTTAATTTGTTTGAACCGTTTTCCGCAAGTATATATCCCCTTAAAATCAAGACTTAAATATGCATGTTCACCCTTTGATATAATTAGGCAATATAGGCAACGCCTAGGCAAACTTTAGGCTTAATGCGTATTGAGATTAATTAACTGGGTTTAGAACAAATCAGTCCCTTTAAACGTTTTGCTTCCTGATGCTTGCCTTCTTATTTTACCTCCTTGAAGTCACTTTGCTCTTGCTCTATTTTAAAAAAAAACAATCTTGAAATTGTGTATTTGCTTCCCCTATGGCTCTTTGATTTTTATACTATTATGTTTTAAATTACTGGGTTTTCAAAGATATCTCCCCTGCTCAAAATCGTGCCACTTCGAATCTTTACTCTGAACACTTCAAAGCTACTGTGGTTTTGATACTATTTGTCACTCCTTTACTGCAATTACCTATAACTACTGTTATATGTTAAGCTACTGTATTCTGGTCACTTATCACTATTTTACTTCAAAAAAAAGACTTCAATGATTTCCTGCTATGTTTTCCTGAAAGCTGTGAATCATTGTACTTCTAAGTTTTTACCATTACCTTTAACTGCTATATTTCTGAAAGTCAGCTATTTTTTAATCTCTCAACCTCGATTAAATCCTCTGCCTTCATTAAGTTTTCCAAATCAGATTCTTCATGCGATTTACTGTTTTACTTAAACTCCTGTTTTAACTTTGAGACCTTAATTGTGTATGAGACGTGCTACCTACGTGTTTATTTGTGGAGGGATCTATGAGCCTATTTCTTTGTCTTTATATGTTCCCTCATATGTGCAGTCCTACTTGTTATGCATGTCGCTTAGTATTTTGTCCTTTAAACATAAGGGTTCAGCCTAGTTCTTGCCTTGTAGGATTAGTAGTCCTAAACACCCTCCAGGACTTATAGGATGGGACGGGTAATGGCACGCAATAAGCATTCGTGACCAACACACGCATTTTAATAACCTTAAGGGGAGGGAAGGGTAGAATACGGATATGATGACTGGTGCGCTAATACCACGTGTAGCCGCATCCTCGAGGTGTGACATACCGGGTATTGCATTGAAGTGATCCGTATTACTTTAAACCTAGGACAATTCTTTTGTTTATGATATTCCAAAACCTTTAAAGATTTTCATATTTGTTTAAAATCCCCTCTTATGTGAACCTTATTTGTTACTTGCTCACCGTCCAAATTCACAAAACTTATTGGCTGGGACCCACCGTTTTGGATCTTGAGGGGTGCCTAATACCTTCCCCTTGGGATAATTTCAAGCCCTTACCCAATCTCTGGTAACGCGAACTAGTTCATGAGTTATCAACTCTAGGTGCCCTAACGCACCATAATAATCGTTAGGTGGCGACTCTTCCTTAAACCTCTTCTTTTAAGGAGTTGTCCAGAATGTCATAAACCCGATCTCTCCGTACCTAACCCGTTCGATAGAAAAAGGGGGAGAGACAGCATGGCGACTCTGCTGGGGATGTTCCCTAGGCTTATACCATTACAAGTTGCTTTGTGAATTTGGACCTTTAATTTTCATTTTAATGCTTACACCTTTTCCATTCCCCGTTATATGCTGTTAACTGTTTAATTTTTGCGAGTATTTATTTCACCTGAACGAAACTGACATATCTTCATGTTTTCTTTGTAACCGCTTTCCATT
>ML245240.1:690-35617 GCA_005239495.1 Nicotiana undulata
TTACACCTTTGGAAAAGAACCCGGCGAAGAAAAACCAAAGGGAATTCATTACTAACTACAAGGGATTCAATCTTAACAATAACAACAATTTTATGAACAAAATGTCTTCATATATGAAGTACGGATATATACATCAAGGAGTTGCACCTCGAACTGCTAGCAAAACGATGCAAAATACAAAAGACATCCAGTTTTATAACAAGTAGCAGAAGAGTACAACATTTTAATATCACAAACGAATCACAACAAATAAACACAAATGAGCCACCACCCCCAACTAGAAAGCATGCATTGTCCCCAATGCATAAGAATGTAAAGAGTGAGTGAGGGGCTCCCTGGGGCGCTCTAAGCGCTATGGGAGGCTGTGGCATGCTGTGTGGGGGAGGGATCCTCAACCACCACAGGGACAGGAGCAGAGGACTGCTCAACATGAGTGGTGTCAGCGACTGCCGTAGGGGGAGGAGCAATGGGCTCAGTATCCAGAGGGATGGCTGTGTGTGAACTGTGTCCCTCAGCTGCCAATGACTGTGCTACTGATGATGGTGCTACTGCCGACGTGCCGGTATCCTCCAAAGAGCGCTGGATGGCAAGCTGCAGCAGTGCCTCTTCTGATGGCTTGGCGGCTCTGGCCACCGGACTCGCAGCGATTCCCTTGCCCTTCCCCTGAGGGTCCTGCTCCTGCTCGTCCTCATCGGACCAGGACGATTGCTCAGATGACTCCTCCCCAGAGTCAGAAACATCGTCAGAACGAATACCTGTAGAGGGAGGAGTAACAGTAGTAGCTGCCGGGGTGGTCATCAATGTGGAGAAATCCAATCCAAGCCCCGGCTCAGACACATCGCCCCCCCGGTCACCATCCTTGGGTAGGAGGGAGGAAAAATCAAACTCCAGGCTCTGCAACTTCTTGAGCTCAGACTGCAGAGTGGACACATCAGCCCGCACCTCTGGTAGGTGTCGAATTTCACCCCTCTCAACTTTCTCAACACGCGCAGGAGAGGGAGTCTAAGGGGCCAAAAAATCCACAGGAGAGGGAGCAACGACAGGAGCAGGAATAGTTGCGGGAGCAAGAGAAATAACTGGAATAGTTGAGGGAAGTTCTCTAAGAGAAGGAGAGAAAACAGCCAGGAGAGCTTCATCAACAACAGGACCAAAACCTTCACGGAATAAAATATCAACAAATTGATGCACGGGAGAGGGAGTAGCATCCTCAGGGGAAGAAAATTCAACTTCAGGCACAAAAGGCTCAATAACAGGTGTAGACTCGTCGTGTGAGACCACCTTCCTTGTGCGTGACCTATGGACTAAAGAGAACTCCTCTTCCTCCTCTTCTTCCGAGGTCCTTGACCCACCTGCTTTTCTCTTTGAAGAAGAAGAGCCTGAAATGATCTCATGGGCCTGAGCCAGGGACAACTTGGGAATAGACGCAGATGCAGAAACTCCACGAGTGGGAAACCCTGTCAAAAGAAAAGGATTAAATGATGCTCAAAGGAAGGAAGAAGTACAAACAAAAACTTCACTTACCGTGAGTCTTAACTCTCCAACCAAACCTCCCGGAGAGGTACTTCCATGAACGTTCTTCTAATGGAGCGGTTAACAAAAGCTTTTCTACCCAATCTCAGAAATCAGAGACATTCTCAACGGTTCCCATGATTGCTGCAAAAAGAAGAAACAACTATGGTATTGATAAAATATCTAAAGCAAAAAGCAAGGAATGTGAGAAAAAATGTACTCACGTGCAAGTTTCCACTTCTCAGGAAAGGGAAGATTCTCTTCACCTACTAAACCAGCAGTAGGAACAACAACATACCGAAGAAACCAACCTCAATCCTTATCATCGCCTGGAGTCACCAACACCCTTTTACTCCTAGAAGCCAGGGTAAAAATTCCCTGGCGGAACAACATTGAAGAATAGAGGTGAAACGACTCGCCATACAAGAGGACCGACTTGTCCCAAGCAAATTTTGAAAAATCGACAGAACTCGATAATAACTAGGTCGATGGGAGGCTTGAACCCTAATGTAAAGGGATAGGTATAAACAAAAAAATACCCCGTCTTGTAAGACGTTATTCTTTGATTACTATTTGGAACGACGACAGAAAAATTGGACCTCCAATAATAGTCCCTTCGTACAAGAGAAATTAAACCTTTAGTGATATGGGTAGGGTACTTGTCAGCACTATCAAGAGACGACAATGAAGAAAGCTGATCTTTAAAGGCCTGACGATCCCTAACAAAGGTGAATTTCGTAGGTACTATTTCATCGACCCTCGATTCGCGCAAAGGTTTGTGATGTTCTCTACCTTTGGACGAAGATCTATAAGCCCTAGCCCCCGGAGAAGTTATAGACCTAGAAGAAGGAGGGGAAGTAATTTGAGAAGAGGAAGAACCCCTTGAAGGAGTAGAACCTAAATTCCTCAACCTGCCGCCTGTCCTACTCCGCGTCGGAGTAGAAGAGGGAGTCAAATCATCTACGTTTATGACTCTCTTAGATTGGTTTGAGGCAAAGATGTGAAAACCATAATTGAAGGTGTCACTTCGTGACTGATGCAACCTCAAAAAGCCCTAAAAGGCGCTGAACAATTGCAGAACCAATCCGGAAATGCAACATGGCATAAGAATTAAATGGAAGTGAAAAGCGACGCCTAAGTTCAGAGAAAGATGCAATGTTTCGAGTGAAGCGGCGGCAAAATATTTCCGCCATAAATGAGTATCCACTTACCAAATATGAATCGATAAATAAATGGTAAGTGGGGGGACTATCTGTATTGGTAAAAAAAAAGAGCTTCACACGTGTAATAATTCTTGATGACTCAGTAGTCTATGTGGAGCAATGAAACGCGACAGCTGGACAGGACTCTATAAAGAGGTACGAGGCAAAGAGGCACGACAAATCACACCCACGGGGTAATTAGCTACGGGAGTCTCAACCTGATTGAGAAGATGAAGAGACACGATCAGAATGTATCCGGGCGGAAGATTCAGAGATCTTCAATTAATGATCCACACGTTACATAACCTTCACGCAAAAATTACGGTTACTCATTGTAACATTACATTAATTCCATAATTAGCCATTAATGTAAAATTATTGAAAAGGGTAGACGTCATATTAAGAAATTCCCTATATAAGGGAATGAATATAACTTGTAAGGGACATTCGAACTACTATTTCTATACACTTTACTTCTCGTGCATCTCATTGTTTTCCATTTACACATTTTACTTACAATTCTCAGTCATACCTTGGTTATCAGAAACCCGCGTTCTTCTTAAAAATAGCTTTGATCAAAGGATCTAATTCTTTGGTTAAACAAGCATTCCACCCTCAGACTGACGGGCAGTCGGAGCGGACAGTTCAGATCTTGGAGGAAATGCTCAGAGCATGTGCAATTGACTTTGGAGGGCAGTGGGATCAGTTCTTGCCTTTGGCCGAGTTTTCTTATAATAAAAGTTATTAGTCCAACATTGATATGGCTCAATTTGAGGCCTTGTATGGTCGGCGATGTTGTTCCCCCATCGGGTGGTTTGAGCCTGGCGAGGCTAAGTTATATGGAACCGATCTGGTGAAGAATGCATTAGAGAAGGTAAAGTTGATTCAGGAGAGGCTTCGCACAGTGCAGTCCAGACAGAAGAGTTACACAGACCAGAAGGCGCGTGATGTATCATTTATGGAGGGCGAGAAGGTTCAGTTGAAAGTCTCACCGATGAAGGGCATTATGAGGTTTGGAAAGAAGGGCAAGCTGAGCCCAAGGTTTACTGGCCCATTTGAGGTGTTGAGACGAGTTGGGGAAGTTGCTTATGAGCTTGCTTTACCTCCTAGTTTATCAGGAGTTCATCCGGTCTTTCATGTGTCCATGCTCCGGAGATACCACGCGGACTTCTCTCACGTGGTATATTTCAGCACCATTCAGCTAGACGAGGGGTTGGGTTACGAGGAGGATCCAATTTCTATTATTGACAGACAAGATCACCAGTTGAGGTCCAAGAGGGTTTTCGCTGTAAAGGTCCAGTGGAGGGGCCAACCAGTTGAGGAGGACATGCGGAGCAGATATCCACACTTATTCAGCACTCCATGTATAATTCTAGACCCGTTCGAGGACGAGCGTTTGTGTAAGAGGTGGAGAATGTAACATCCCGACTGGTCATTTTGTGTTCTAGAACTCCGTGCCCCCAAATGAGACTTCCCGTAGTTGCTTTTACCGATTTATAACTTGCGAGGATGGTCGGTTCGGGATTCGGAGAAGTTTGGAGTGGTATAGGAACACTTAGTTCCTTAAGGTTGGCCTTAAAGGCCAAGTTTAACTTCGGTCAACATTTTTAGTAAATGACCCCGGAATCGAGATTTGAAAGTTCTAGTAGGTTCGTATGATGATTCGTACTTGGGCATATGTTCGGAACGGGTTTTGGATGACCCGAGAGAGTTTCAGCACCAAATAGTGAAATGTGATTTCTTAAGTTCAATACAATTGAGGTTTGGAACGTGATTTTGTATTATCGTGGTCCGAATGGAATTCCGAGACGGGAATAGTTCCTTTATGTCATTTGTGACTTGCTCGCAAAGTTTGGTATTATTCCGAGTAGTATAGGTAGGTTTGGCGTGTTTAAAGCGAATTCAAGAACTTAAAGTTCTTAAGTTTGATCCAATAGGTTTTTTGGGTATGATTTGTAGATTTAGCATTATTTCGGACGTTTCGAAGGCTCGAGCGATTCCATATTATGATTTAGAACTTGTTGGTATATTTGGACGGGGCCTCGGATGGGCCCGAAGGCCATTCGGACATCGCGCGATGCAAAAAACCATTCTTAGAAGAACTGTTGGTGCGTCATATCTGGTGCGACTGCACATGCGAAGGACCAGCCGCAGGTGTGAGACCGCATGTGCGGTCAACGCCTCGTAGGTGCGGCCTCAGAGGGGGCTGCCCAGTTCCGCATGTGTGGGCCATTTCCCACAGATTAGGTGATTGTTTGGGGTAAGTGATTCTTACCTAGTTTTGGTTAATTCCCATGATAATGCCTTTAATTTCATCATTTAATTTGCGATTTAAGGTGGAAATTGGGTAAAAAGTGGAAAAACGTTTGGGAAATTCTTTTGGAGATTTGAATGGGCATTTGAGGTCGGATTTCGATGAATTTGATATGGGTAGACTCGTGAGTGATTAAGGATTCTAGTTTTGTGATTTTTATCAAATTCCGAGACGTGGGCTCGGGGGTCGAGTTTGGCCAACTTCAGGATTTTTGATGTAATTTGATTATTTTCGAGTGGGATTTGTTCCTTTAGCGTATATTGATGATATAAATCTGATTTTGGTTAGATTCGGAGCAATCAGAGGCCGAATCAAGAGGCAATAGCATTGTGGACTAGGATTTTAGCTGGTTTGAGGTAAGTAACGCTTCCAAACTTGGTTCTGAGGGTTCGAAACCCCAAACTATTTGCTATATGACTATGATTAAGCTGACACACATGCCAAGTGACGGGCGTGCGGGCGTGCACCGTGTGATTTGTGGCCTGGTTCATCCCATGACACCGATTAGTAGCCATTATGGATTGATATTCGCACTTCTATTAATGTGGTTAATGTGATCATGCTATAAATCATGCTAAGTACTATGTTAAGGCTTCACGCTGATATTGTTGAGACCCCAGTGGTTATTTACTGTTGTCATCTCATGTGTTTTATTGATATTACATACCCAGTCCTGCCATAACATATCATATCATGTCTCAGTCTCGATAATTGTTAATTTTGTACATTTGTCATTGATTCAGACTAGTTCATGCATCTGTGAGCTCATGTGAGCGAAACTGAAGAGTGATGATTGAGTGAGGCCGAGAGTCTGTTATTGAGAGACAGTTATGGGATCGTACTTCACACAACAACGAGATATTGATTATGCTTTCGTTGGCTTGTTATATCGCTTGGGCTAAGAGGAGCCCCTCCAGAGTCTTTACACCCCTAGGGAGCGCAATTGTTGACATTGAGGGATGGTGTTGATACCCAATTTTTCCTCCAATTATTTTTAATTTTGCATATATACCTTCAAAATAAGTTTTTATAACAATTGGTATTTTTCTATAATTTTTTAATATTTTTATTAATTTATTCTAATTTATCAAGTATTTTTATCTCCAGTAATTAATCATAAATTTCATTACAAATAATTTCAAAATATTTCTTGGATTAATATATCATTTTTGATTCTATTAAGATTTAATTATTTTACAAATTAGTCAAATTGGCATTATTTGGCTATAATTACAATAACTTTGCAATTATAGCCTAATTATATGTTTTGTGCTATTTTTACTCGATAATCAGTCATTTTTATATTTTTAATACTCATTAATCATTTTAATTTTATCTATTTAGCCTCAATTTCATTTTATGTTTATTAATTATTTAGCTATTTTTGTGGGTATTTAACTTTTAGCCACTTTAATTTTCAATTAAACCCAATTTACCCGGACCCCTAACCCAATTACACAACCCAACAGACCCAACCCCAACTAAACTATCCCAAAACCACAGGCCCAAATCCTAACAATACCCGATCCAATTCCGCCCAAATCCTGGCCGTTGATCATTTTGATCAACGGTCCAGGTTAATTCTTACCTAATTTAATCCTATGACCTACTCCCCAAACCCTCATTTCCCCCTCTCACTCTCTCGTTATACTCTGCCTCCCTCTCCCCTCATCTCTCTCAAGCTCTCTCTACTAAACCTAGCTCCTCTCGCCGGCCACCACTTCGCCGGTGACCATGGCGGTCTCACCACCACTCCTAGCCTATGGCTCTCCTCCCACGCTGGTTTGACACTGTACTGAGGCCCTCAAGAGAACCTGGAGCAGTTCAACTCCCACCTATGGCCTTTCATGCCGTTCTCCGGCCATCTACGATCGTCCGAGTAAGATTTTCTCATTTTTCGGCTAGAACTAGTGGTTCTTTAGCCGGTTCTCCTTCTCTTTGGGTTGTCTCTATGAAACCCTAACTATCAGTCTCTGATTTTCATAGATCTATAATAGATCTTGGCTTATTCCAAGCTATTTTTGGTGTTTTCAAAAAGGTTTTCCGATTTTCATGAAGTGACTCTTCACCTTCTAACTAGGGTTTTCAATCCTCTTTTCAAAAATGATTTCCCTTCAGATTTTAAGTATTATCTTATGATTTTTATTACGTTTAAGCTTTATTCGAGATTTTTCCCTTTGTGTCTGAGTGATTTTGTAAAAAACCCCAAAGTCTTGGCTTTAATTTGTGGCTCTGAGTTTGTTTTCGATAACAGGATTACCTGTTCTATTATGTTCACTATGTTCTCATGAATACTCTGTGATTTCGTGATTTTTTTCCCATGTTTGCTTGTTAGTGTTTCCGGCTACTATTATCCCTACTTATTATGTGGTTCTACTCTATTTTTTTTGTTCATCGATACCTCTGAATCTTTATTTCACCTGATTGTATTATGCTTATTCAGTAATTCATGTTATGCTCTATGTAAATCCCTAATTCCGTCTGATTTTACCCTATTTTAATTACTAGGGTTTCTGATTCTCGCATATTACGTGTTTATTCCGTGTAATTTGTGTTGATTCCTAAATCAATACTACTCCTATTTGAATCCCTAATTTCCCTGTGATTGATTTCCTTTACTGATTTCTTGTGATAATATCTTTACTAATTTCTGATCTTTAGTTTATTTCCTGCCTTATTACTTGATTGAGTACACTGTCAATTGATTATTTCCGTAATTAAGACCTTATGAACCTGACCCCAATTTCTTACTATGTACCTACTATATTCGAAGTCTTTCCTTATTTGTTGTACATGATTTCTTTCCTTACTTGCTACCTATTCTAACCGTTTGAAATTAAATCCCTTAATTAAGGGAGTACTTGTACCGATTTTACACTAATTGATTTTTGAGTTAGATAAATACTGGACAGTCTGATTCTTACCTTATTTTACCTAGCTTCAAACTATTATATATACTAATCTCATTAACAATCTGAAAGACGAACACACACTGGTTCAATAGATCTCTCTCTCACAACTAAAGCTTTCTCCTCTCTTTCTGTGTTACCTGTTACTGTTCTAAGTTAGCCGGCTGCAAGTCAACACTAACTATTGTGCTCTCCTATCCTCTACTTTGTGTTTACTGTCCTCTTCACTGGTATGTTCTAATTTTAATTAGAGTTCCCAAACCAATATGTTTCTTTTGCTGTTTCAATTCATTGTGTTTCTAATATGCTTCTATCTACTGTTTTGTTGTTCAACATGCAATTAAACTTTTTGCCCTATTGCTTCATCTAGTATGCCAAGTTATGTCTTACCTTTTTATGTTCAACATGTTCTCATGAACTCATAACCTGTCTCAATATGATTCTACTCTATTTCTATACTTGTGTACTGGTTGTTTAGTTAAGGCATGCCTCTACTGATTTGCTACCTTAAGTTGTTTTGATGTTTAGTATAAAACTATACTGTCTCCTAATCCCATGAGTCCGCTAAGGTATTACTGATTCTGTAACTATGCTCCTGAGTCCATGTCCTACTATCTGCACCAAGTGCAAAAGACCTTTGCCTACTATGTGTTCACCATCATGTGCTTTATGTGTTTCCAGTCCCCCACTACCCCTGGGTGAATGTTGGTGTATTGAACCTGTCTTGGGTCTGTGATCTGTGAATGTTACTAAATCCATTTTTGTTCTGTGTTTGGTCTATTGTTTGTCAATTATCCTGCTCCCTTCAAAGTTGTTTTACTGAGTTCAGTTCTCCTTTATTTTTACAAAATTATATTTTAACAAGTCTCTTTTCAAATCATCTTCCTACTAAAACCTTTTCAAAATTATGTCAAGCACTCTCACTCTACTCTTAGACCCTTAAGTTCTGCCCCCTTAGTGTGTGACTGCTTTGGGACCCTTGAGCTCCCTCTGAACTCTGACACACTGAGGCTGGCCCTTCAACACTGCACTTACTCTACTATGGCTATGAAATATGGGTGTGAGCACTGCCCGGGATCCCTTGAGGTCCTTAGGGAACTATGACACACCCGGATTATGAGAAAGGATGTGAAACACAATCTGGCATTGAGGATATGGAGATCTGGGCCTATATTGCGGGCTCCTTATAGATAACTTCTTATTTTTTCTTCTGTTTATGTAATTCTTTCTATATTGGTTTGTAATAATTATTGTAAACAAATATTGGGGATGGATAGTGAAACGGGGAGGGTAGCTATATATTATCTAATTATCAATGGGTAGAGATCATGCCTTAGGCCTTTTATATCGTTCATATGCGTATCCATGTGTTAGGACTAACATGCTAATTAAAATCATACTAGATATCATGTTCTTAGGATTCCATGTCTGCTGTTCATCCATGCTCATGGTGATCACTTAGAAATACTGCTCTTAGGTTAATAAACAACATCAATAAAGAGTTGTTACTCATATGCATTCATAACTCATGCTCTATGAAACCATGCCTTTATAAATTCTGCTACTTGCAATAGATATCCTGCTCTTAGGATTACTGTTTCAGCATCTCAATTGACATGTATATACATTGACCATTTAGAAATCCTGCTCCTAGGACAACTAATGTGCACTGCCACTACATAGATCCTGCTTAACAACTCAGTAATTCTTTTGTGCATCTAGAAATCATGTCTTTGGAATCCTGCATATTCTTAAATTATGTTGAGCATTTAGAAATCCTGCTTTAGGAATCTGCATCTAAAATCATGCATACTCGCTCAGTCACACCTAATTAAACTGTTGATGCATGAAAAGGGTATAAAACAGTCTCCCCCATGTTTTAAACAAACTGGTAAACAATCCTGTGTCTCTTGCAAAACCTAGAACAACATGGTTTAGGTAAAATAACTCCTACACTGTTTTACAATAATTCCGGTAACAATTGAATATTATGCCACGGCTAGGCAAGCCTTAGGTAATTAAGGCTATTAAAAACTGGAATGCGCTTCTTTCATGTGTACTGTCTAACTATCAGCATGCTTAAAATCAGTAGGCAAAAAATGGATTAAGACTCCCTCTATGAGTTATGCAGTAAATCTGCCTCTTTGTTATTATCACTTAGATACCATGATTTAGGATCTGAATTTAAATCAAGACCTTAACTTTGTTTGAGTCATGCTGATTCTTTGTATTATCTGTGGAGGTACTTGATCCCTTTCTTGTTTACATGTTATCCCCTTATCTGCAGTCCTGTCTGTTTTCTGTATGTCGCCTTAGTATTTTACCTTTAAACCGGAGGGTCTGCCTAGAACCTCCCTCATAGGATAGAAGTCCTAAACTCCTCTGGGACAAATAGGAAGGGACGGGTAACAACATGCAATAGAGTTCGTGACCAACACTCGCTCTAATTACCTTTACAGGGTGGGAAGGGTAGATATGGATATGATGACCGGTGCGCTAATACCACATGTAGCCCCTCTTCGAGGAGAGTCATACCGGGTATTGCATTGATGTGATCAATATTACAAACAAACCTAGGATACCCCTACCCTATAGACATGTTTAGACTATAATCCTTTTCAAAAATCTATTAGCTATTTTCAAACTAGTAACATATGTATGCTTAGACTATGAATATTTCAAAATCTCCTGCTATTTGGACTTTAATTGTTTACTTGCTAGTTGTACAAATTCACAAATGTTATTTGGCGGGGAACCACACTTGTGGATTCTGAGGTGTGCCTAACACCTTCCCCTTAGGGTAATTTCAAGCCCTTACCCTGTCTCTGATTGTCAAACTTAGTTGTAAATGAACCCCCAATAGGTGCCCTAACGCACCTTAAAATCGTTAGGTGGCGACTCTTTGAAACATTCAAACCCCTTTCCCAAAAGGAATGAGTTGTCCCAACCAATGTCATAAACCCTTTGACCTGCCCTAAAAGGAGTGTTAGGAAAAAGGGGGGAGCAACAACATGGCGACTCTGCAGGGGATTTTTCAGGCTTTTACCATTTCAAATTGCTTTGTGAATTTGTACCTCTTCCTATGTGCAATTACTTGTTTATTTCCTTTAGGTATTTAATTTTCTTCAAAAGTAACTAACGTATTTACTGCTTTCATAACGTGCAAATACGTGACTACATGCTTACTGTTTATTGCATTATTCATGATCCAACATTCATACTCCACTTGTGCCGAACAAAATCCTATAGCAACGCTTGATGAGTGGTTGCGTCCTTCCTATATCCTTACCCCCTAAATTTGGAAAGGCTTATTTGCGGTAAAACTAGTCGATCAACGGAAGTCGACGGTTTCGTGCCTTTCACCTTTGAGTTGTCCGCTCAAGGGTACCGGTCTAAAACCCCATAGAAACCTTACTCCATTATGCTGTTGCATGCATCATGGTCAAACTTAGCCAGGCTAACGTGTCGTCCGCACAATAGCCTTTAAGATAGCCTTGTCCAAAGTCCACCGGGTTTCCATAAATCCCAACGTACATCATCACGTTCTATGCATTTATTTGGAGAATTAAATGCTTACATGCTAATCGTTGATGTTAAATAGTCGAGTCGGGTGGGGGTCAGGGCCTAACCTTATTTTCCTTGCAGAAATATGAGGCACGAAGTCCCCAGATTCGGCATGGTTACCAATATCCACCCAAAATTGCTGAGTTGGTGGGAAGATCTGCATTCTAGCGACAAAACACTTGTCAAAACATATTTGGGTAATCTACCGTCCCTCCTGGACATCCAGCCTAACAATATAATGATAGAGGCTGCTACCTTATTTTGGGATTGTGAAAGGGCTATCTTCCGCTTTGGGGACATCGAAATGACACCATTGTTTGAGGAAATAAGAGGATTGGCCGGTCTAGTTTGGGAAACTCCGGGTTTTCTAATGCCTGAGAACCTCACATGCAAAGGTTTCTTAAAAATGATGGGTTTAAAGAAGAACACAAAATTAGGGTGTCTGAAGGAATCATACATCCCTTTCGACTACTTTTATAAAAGGTACGGCCACAACAAGTCATACCGTACCTTCCATGATGAATTCGCCATCACATACTTAGGACACATTCACCGTAGGGTGTTCGTTTTCATGGTTTGCTTCCTGGGTATGATTGTATTTCCGATGAAGAAAGAAAGAATCCATACTAGGTTGGCTATGGAAACGAAGACACTACTGGAGGGAATTGGTGGGCAAACTTCCAGCATCGTTCCCATGATTATTTCAGACATGTATCGAGCCTTGAAACAATGCCAAAGAGGAGAAAAACACTTCGAGGGCTGCAACTTATTACTACAACTCTGGCTTTTGAAACATCTTCAAAAGGGCCAGCACCGACAAGAGTTTCAGCGAAGGGCGTGGAATGACCACATTGATTTCCACCATCCAAAGCGAATGACTTACATCCCTGACATGTTTTCTCAGCCTGAGAATGCCAAAAGGTGGGTCGAGTTCTTCGATAATCTGACTGAGGAACAAGTCCAATGAATGTTTGAGTGGTTTCTAACAGAAGAGTTCATCGTCCGATCTAGAGATGCACCATTCTTGATACTGACTGGTCTGAGAGGAATATACCCTTACGTCCCTCTCCAGGTTATGAGACAAGTAGGTAGAAAGCAAGTCATACCAAGGGTCGACAAGATGAGCCATTTCCGAGTTGACTTTCAAAATGATGATAGTCCTCACAAGTGCCAAGACCAACACATGTGGCACTGTAAGATCATAATGGAGAAAGATACAATTGAACCAGACCGATACTACACAAGTCGTACACCTTTCTATTTGGGTTGGTTGGAAGACAATTGGGAAGGTCTAGGCAAGCCGGGGTTCGTCCAATGCCACATGATCATAGATAAAAAGGCCGAGGCACAGGTCAAGTCAAGTATAAACAATTATGCAAAAGGATCCGTGAATGCGAGAACGAGCACTGCGAGATATATGAGTCCAACAAGAAGTTGGTTGAGGAATGGAAAGACATGGCCATCAATACCAATAAAAAACTGGGATACTTGGAACGAGGCATAGTCGAGTTGGAGGGTAAATTCATCAAAAGGGTCGAAGATTGTCAAAAGGCTGAAGGGAACGAAGGTGGAAATCTAGCCAGAGCATACCTACTGCTAGGACTTTGCGAGCTGGGGAATCTGTTCGAAGGAATCAAGGATTCCGAATCTGGGAAAGGTCCTTCTGAGATCAAGTAGATAGGATTTCCTTTTCCGCTTTATCGATTTAATAAGGCCAATGTCCATTAGTGATTTTTATTTCTTGCTTATTTAGTGTCGTTATGGGTTCGTCTATTTTTACATTAATGAAATGAGGCATTTTTGCATTTCAGTTCTCCAAATCTATTTGTCGCTAGGCCTACCTCGGGCACAACGAGATTTCCAAATTAGGACGCGATTTATATTCTCGCACTATGTGTTTAAATACCGCTATACTGTTTTCATAATCCTCACTGACTTGGTTACCTTTTGTTTTTGTTCTTTTATTATTCCCCTCCCCAAAGCATTACTATTACTTGTCTTCATGAACCAATGATCGTGACATGCAATGAGGCAACGCAACAAACGGACATTGATTCAAAAGAAGATGATATACCTGACGAGATTGTCAAAGAAGTTGAGAATTTTGAGAACAGACCTAAGTCTAACCTAGACGAGACTAAAATTGTCAACCTGGGAGATTCAGAAAACGTCAAGGAGACTCGAATCAGCATTCACCTGTCGCCGTAAAAAAAGAGAGAATACACAGAATTTCTAAAGGAGTATGGGGACATATTCGCTTGTTCATACGATGACATGACTGGTCTAAGTACGTCCATTGTTTCTCACAAACTACCAACTGATCCAATGTATCCGCCAACCAAGCAAAATCTCAGAAAATTCAAGCCCGGCATTAGTTTGAAAATCAAGGAAGAAGTTACCAAGCAGATCAACGCTAAGGTTCTCAGTGTAGTTGAGTACCCGTCCTAGTTAGCTAACATTGTGCTAGTACCAAATAAAGATGGGAAGGTGAGTGTCTATGTCGACTACCGGGATCTCAACCGGGCTAGTCCGAAAGACGACTTCCCCTTGCCTAACATACACATCCTGATTGACAATTGCCCCAAGCATGAGCTACAATCATTCGTGGATTGCTTCGCTGGTTATCATCAGATCTGGATGGATGAGGAAGATGTTGAGAAAACGACTTTCATTACGTCGTGGGAAGTATACTTCTATAAGATGATGCCGTTCGACCTGAAAAATGTTGGGGCCACTTATATGAGGGCTATGACCACTATCTTCCACGATACGATACACAAGGAGATTGAGGTATATGTGGATGATGTTATTATCAAGTCCAGGAAAGCCACTGATCACATAGAAGATCTGAGGAAGTTTTTCAATAGGTTGCGGAAATACAATCTGAAGCTGAATCCCACGAAGTGTGCATTCGGGGTTCCTGCCGGTAAGTTGCTCGGGTTCATTGTCAGCTTCCGAGGGATAGAATTGGATCCATCAAAGGTCAAATCCATCCAAGAATTACCACAACCAAGGAATAATATGTGATGAGTTTCTTGGGACAACTTAATTACATTAGCCGGTTCATAGCACAATCTACAGTTATATGTGAGCCTATCTTCAAGATGTTGAAGAAAGATGCCACGACCAAGTGGACCGATGATTGTCAAAGGGCCTTCGACAGAATTAAGGAATATTTGTCAACACTACCAGTCCTAGTACCACCTGATCTAGGTAGACCTTTACTACTCTACCTTGCAGTGTTAGATGGAGCTTTCGGCTGCGTTTTGGGGAAGCACGATGAAACAGGAAGGAAGGAGCAAGCTATTTATTATCTTAGCAAGAAGTTCACTCCGTACGAGGCTCGGTATTCTCTATTGGAACGCACCTGTTGTGCTTTGACTTGGGTAGCTCAGAAGCTGAGGCATTACTTCTGTGCCTACACCACATATCTCATATCGAGGATGGATCCCTTGAAATACATATTCCAGAAGCCCATGTCCACCGGCAAGCTGTCCAAGTGGAAAATCCTACTGAGTGAGTTCGACATTGTCTATGTGACTCAGAAAGCGGTCAAGGGACATGCATTGGCAGACCATCTAGCTGAAAACCCTGTGGACGGAGAGTACGAACCTCTGAAAACGTATTTTCCCGATGAAGAGGTATTATTCATAGGAGAAGACATTACATAGTCCTATGACGGTTGGAGTCTGTTCTTTGACGGAGCGGCGAATTTCAAGGGAGTCGGCATTGGAGTTGTCCTGATATCAGAAACTGGTCAACATTATCCGGTATCTACCAAACTCAGATTCCCTTGCACCAACAATATGGCGGAATACGAAGCCTGCATCTTAGGGCTCAACATGGCCATTGACATGAACGTCGAGGAGTTATTAGTGATTGGTGAATCAGATTTGCTGGTACATCAGGTACAAGGAGAATGGGCCACCAAGAATTCCAAGATACTGCCTTACCTGCACCACGTGCAGGAATTAAGAAAGAGGTTCACAAAGATAGAATTTCAGCATGTCCCCATAATCCAGAATGAGTTCGCCGATGCGTTGGCTACTCTGGCGTCTATGATTCAACATGCAGACAAGAATTTCATTGATCCCATTCCAGTGAAGATCCATAACCAACCAACTAACTGTGCCCATGTCGAAGAAGAAGCAGACGGAAAGCATTGGTTTCATGACATCAAGGAATACTTAGCAAAAAGAGAGTACCCAGATCTTGCAAATCATACTCAAAAACGCACTCTTCGGAGTCTGTCCAACAACTTCTTTCACAACGGAGGAATCCTGTATAGGAGGACTCCCCATTTTGGACTATTAAGATGTGTCGACGCAAAGGAAGCATCCAAGCTACTAGAGGAAATTCATGCTAGGACCTGCGACCCACATATGAATGGTTTGTTTTAGCAAAGAAGATACTCCGGGATGGTTACTTTTGGATGACTATGGAAACGGACTGCATCCAGTATGTCCGAAAATGCCACCGATGTCAGATACATGCAGACATGATAAAGGTACCTCCAAATGAGCTTAATGCCACAAGCTCACCGTGTTCGTTCGCTGCTTGGGGAATGGACGTTATTGGGCCAATCGAGCATGCCGCCTCCAACAGACACAGGTTCATCCTAGTAGCCATCGATTATTTCACCAAATGGGTTGAAGCGACATACTACAAAGCAGTAACTAAGAAAGTCGTGGCCGACTTTGTCTGCAACCTCATTGTTTGTCGATTCGGAGTCCCAGAGTCAATCATCACCGACAATGGTTCCAATCTCAACAGTGACCTAATGAAAGCTATGCATGAGACTTTTAAAACCAAACACAAGAATTCCACAGCCTACCGACCTCAGATGAATGGAGTTGTAGAGGCCGCCAACCCAAAACATCAAGAAGATATTAAGGAAGATGATAGAGAAGCACAAGCAGTGGCACAAGAAGTTATCATTTGCTTTTCTGGGATATCGCACCACAATCCATACATCTACCGGGGCAACTCCCTATATGCTGGTTTATGGTACAGAGGTTGTCATTCCTGCTGAGGTAGAAATTCCTTCCCTAAGGATCATACAAGAAGCTGAGCTCAGTGATGCAGAGTAGGTAAAGAGCCGTTATGAGAAACTAGCCCTCATAGACAGAAAGAGAATGGATGTGGTATGTCACGGTCAACTCTACCAGAATAGAATGTCCAGAGCCTTCAACAAAAGAGTCAAGCCGAGATCGTTCGCACCAGGGCAGCTGGTGTAAAAGAAGATTTTTCCACATCAAGATGAAGCCAAAGGGAAGTTCTCTCCTAACTGGCAAGGCCCATACATTGTTCACCGAGTGCTGACAGGAGGAGCGCTTATACTCGTAGAAATGGACTGAGAAGTCTGGCCAAAGCCAATCAATTCAGACGCGGTCAAACGCTACTATGTGTAATCTTTATGCTTTCCTTATATGATGTAAATTGAACTACGCCTGACCTGATTACCATTTAAGAGGGGATACGTAGGCAGCCCTATAGGTTCGGTCACAATTCAATAAAAATTTCATTTTTCCCCGCAATTGGAAACTGGGGCAGAATTTTGAGGAGGACCCTCAACATTCCGAAGTAATTTCAGCCGATCGTCGCACGAGCAACAGTCAGAAGTGTTAACCCATCAAACTGGGGCAGAATTTTGAGGAGGACCCTCAAAATTCCGTAGCAGGAGAGGTTGCAATGTCTTGAATCGTGCCACGGTCGTCGGTTCATCCAAACTATTTTAAAATATATTATGTCATACTTTTATAAAATCATGCATACTTATTTTTGAAACAACTCTATTTAGCGAATGCTACCCCGATGATATGAATGGTCAAGCCGAACGAATCAAGCAAAGCCAACGGGAATACGAACTAACCTCCCCCATTTATAGAACTCACGATTTTTCTTTGGATGCAGGCGCAAAGATTACAAAAAGCCCAAAACACACTATCCGCCGAAGGACAAATATAATTTAAAGACATGACTCTCAAAATCGTCACACATACCGACATTTATTATCAGAACAAATGATGCTTCATAATCGCAACACTCACAACGGTCACAATACCACAATTTACTACCAGCTAAGAACTTCTACTGTCATTTATTTAATATTGCATAAGGCTACCTTTCTGCCTACCGAGACTAAGCACTGTCTCCATCTGCATCTGCATCTTTGCATAAGGCTACTTTCTACCTTTCGAGACTAATCACTGTCTCCATCTGTATTTTTTGCATAAGGCTACCATTCTGCCTTCCGAGACTAAACACTATCTCCATCTGCATTTTTTGCATAAGGCTACCATTCTGCCTTCCGAGACTACACTCCATCTGCATTTTTTTCATAAGGCTACCATTATGCCTTCCGACACTAATCGCTGTCTCCATCTGCATTTTTTTCATAAGGCTACCATTCTGCCTTCCGAGACTAAACACTGTCTCCATATGCATTTTTTGCATAAGGCTACCATTCTGCCTTCCGAGACTAAACACTGTCTCCATCTGCATCTTTGCATAAGGCTACCATTCTGCCTTACGAGGTTAAGCCCTATCTCCATCTACATCTTTGCATAAGGCTACCATTCTGCCTTCCGAGGTTAAGCCCTACCTCCACCTCCATCTGCATAAGGCTACTTTTATGCCTTTCGAGTCTAAGCTCTGCCTCCAATTTACTTGTTCATCGAGACTAAGCGCTGTCTCAAGCACTATTTATTTCGCTTTTCTTTCGGGCTAAGCTCGCCCTTCAATTTGCAAGACTAAGCTTTGTCTCATCTGCATCATATTATCGCATTTCATAGGCTGAAATATCACCAACCTTCCCAAAGGCATCATCGTTCGGGGGCACCATCTTCATAGCCCGAGAACACCATGTCATGACCTGGGGGTCTCTTTCAATTTTGCATATCATTATTCAAAGGCGTCATGGCTCGGAGGCACCATCCTCATGGCCAGAGAACATCATTTCACGGCCTGCGAATCCTGCAATCAAACAATTCATGGCCCAGGGCATCATGGTCTGAGTACGTTATCCTTAATCGTCCGAAGACAGCATTCATGGTCATGGTCCGACGGGAACTTGCATCATGTTTAAATTTACACACGATGTATGCTTGTATTGCTTATTTGCATGTAATCCGGCAAGAAACAACTACCCTAGCAGGAGAGGCACCTCTCCAGTTTCCCTAACCATCCCGTAAACCGTTCATTCATCCATCCCTATATGTTACGTCCGTTCTTATAAAAAATTTCATAGAGATACTTCGCCGATGACTCCTGAACTACATACGGCCTGATTCCTATAAAAACCAGGAATATGTAGGCAACTCATAAACCAGGGTGCGGCCTAAAACTCTTCAAACCGTTTCGCTCGGTCAAAATTGGCCATCATATCTTTACCCGACAACTCTTTCATCCTTTTCGGGTAAAGAGGGGCAGCTGTTGATACCCATTTTTTCCTCCAATTATTTTTAGTTTTGCATATATACCTTCAAAATCAGTTTTTATAACAATTGGTATTTTTCTATAAGTTTTCAATATTTTTATTAATTTATTCTAATTTATCCAGTATTTTTATCTCTAGAAATTAATCATAAATTGCATTACAAATGATTTCAAAATATTTCTTGGCTTAATATATCAATTTTAATTCTATTAAAATTTAATTATTTCACAAATTAGTCAAATTGGCATTGTTTGGCTATAATTACAATAACTTTGCAATTATAGCCTAATTACACAACCCAACAAACCCAACCCCAATTAAACTATCCCAAAACCACAGGCCCAAATCCTAACAATACCCGATCCAATTCCGCCCAAATCCTGGCCGTTGATCATTTTGATCAACGGTCCAGGTTAATTCTTACCTAATTTAATCCTATGACCTACTCCCCAAACCCTCATTTCCCCCTCTCACTCTCTCGTTACACTCCGCCTCCCTCTCCCCTCATCTCTCTCAAGCTCTCTCTACTAAACCTAGCTCCTCTCGCCGGCCACCACTTCGCCGGTGACCATCTCTTAGCCTATGGCTCTCCTCCCACGCCGGTTTGACACTGTACTGAGGCCCTCAAGAGAACCTAGAGCGGTTCAACTCCCACATATGGCCTTTCATGCCGTTCTCCGGCCATCTACGGCCGTCCGAGTAAGATTTCCTCATTTTTCGGCTAGAACCAGTGGTTCTTTAGCCGGTTCTCCTTCTCTTTGGGTTGTCTCTATGAAACCCTAACTATCAGTCTCTGATTTTCATAGATCTGTAACAGATCTTGGCTTATTCCGAGCTATTTTTGGTGTTTTCAAAAAGGTTTTCCGATTTTCATGAAGTGACTCTTCACCTTCTAACTAGGGTTTTCAAACGTCTTTTCAAAATGATTTCCCTTTAGATTTTAAGTATTATCTTATGATTTTTATTACGTTTAAGCTTGATTCGAGATTTATCCCTTTGTGTCTGAATTATTTCGTTAAAAACCCCAAAGTCTTGGCTTTAATTTGTGGCTCTGAGTTTTTTTTCGATAATAGGATTACCTGTTCTATTATGTTCACTATGTTCTCATGAATACTCTGTGATTTCGTAATTTTTACCCCATGTTTGCTTGTTAGGGTTTCCGGCTACTATTATCCATGCTTATTATGTGGTTCTACTCTATTTTTTTGTTCATCGATACCTCTGAATCTTTACTTCTCATGCTTGTATTATGCTTATTCAGTAATTCATGTTATGCTCTATGTAAATACCTAATTCCGTGTGATTTTACCCTATTTTAATTACTAGGGTTTCTGATTCTCGCACATTACGTGTTTATTCCGTGTAATTTGTGTTGATTCCTAAATCAGCACTACTCCTATTTGAATCCCTAATTTCCCTGTGATTGATCTCCTTTACTGATTTCATGTGATAATATCTTTACTAATTTCCGACCTTTAGTTTATTTCCTGCCTTATTACATGATTGACTACACTGTCAATTGATTATTTCCTTAATTAAGACCTTATGAACCTGACCCCAATTTCTTACTTTGTACCAACTATATTCGAAGTCTTTCCTTATTTGTTGTACATGATTTCTTTCCTTACTTGCTACCTATTCTGACCGTTTGAAATTAACTCCCTTAATTAAGGGAGTACTTGTACTGATTTTACACTAATTGATTTTTTGAGTTAGATAATTACTGGACAGTCTGATTCTTACCTTATTTTACCTAGCTTCAAACTATTATATATACTACTCTCATTAACAGTGTGAAAGACGAACACACACTGGTTCAATAACTCTCTCTCACACAACTAAAAGCTTTCTGCTCTTTTTCCGTGTTACCTATTACTGTTCTAAGTTAGCCGGCCACAAGCCAAGGCTAACTATTGTGCTCTCCTATCCTCTACTTTGTTTTTACTGTCCTCTTCACTGGTATGTTCTAATTTCAATTCAAGTTCCAAAACCAATATGTTTCTTTTGCTGTTTCAATTTATTGTGTTTCTAATATGCTTCTATCTACTGTTTTGTTGTTCAACATGCAATTAAACTCTTTGCCCCGTTGCTTCATCTAGTATGACAAGTTATGTCACCTTTTTATGTTCAGCATGCTCTCATGAACTCATAACCTGTCTCAATATGATTCTACTCTATTTCTATACTTTTGTACTGATTGTTTAGTTAAGTCATGCCTCTACTGATTTGCTACCTTAAGTTGTTTTGATGTTTAGTATAAACCTATACTATCTCCTAATCCCATGAGTCCTCTAAGGTATTACTGATGCCGCAACTATGCTCCTGAATCCACGTCCTACTATCTGCACCAAGTGCAAAAGACCTTTGCCTATTATGTGTTCACCATCATGTGCTTTATGTGTTTCCAGTCCCCCACTGCCCCTGGGTGAATGTTTGTGTATTGAACCTGTCTTGGGTCTGTGATCTGTGAATGTTACTAAACCTATTTTGGTTATGTGTTTGGTCTATTGTGTGTCAATTATCTTTCTCCCTTCAAATCATCTTCCTACTAAAATCTTTTCAAAACTATGTCAAGCACTATTACTCTACTCTTAGACCCTTAAGTTCTGCCCCCTTAGTGTGTGACTGCTTTGGGACCCTTGAGCTCCCTCTGAACTCTGACACAATGAGTCTGGCCCTTCCACACTGCACTTACTCTACTATGACTATGAAATCTGGGTGTGAGCACTGCCCGGGATCCCTTGAGGTCTTTAGGGAACTCTACTATAACTTCTTATTTTTTCTTCTGTTTATGTAATTCCTTCAATATTTTTTTGTAATAATTATTGTAAACAAATATTGGGGATGGCTAGTGAAACGAGGAGGGTAGCTGTATATTATCTAATTATCAATGGGTAAAGATCATGCCTTAGGCCTTTTATATCGTTCATATGCGTATCCATGTGTTTGGACCAACATGCTCATTAAAATCATACTAGATATCATGTTCCTAGGATTCCATGTCTGCTGTTCATCCATGCTCATGGTGATCACTTAGAAATACTGCTCTTAGGTTAATAAACGACATCAATAAAGAGCTGTTACTCATATGCATTCATAACTCATGCTCTATGAAACCATGCCTTTATAAATTCTGCTACTTGCACTAGATACCCTGCTCTTAGGATTACTGTTTCAGCATCTGAATTGACATGTATATACATTGACCATTTAGAAATCCTGCTCCTAGGACAACTAATGTGCACTGCCGCTACATAGTTCCTGCTTAACAACTCAGTAATCCTTTTGTGCATCTAGAAATCATGTCTTAGGAATCCTGCATATTTTTAAATCATGTTGAGCATTTAGAAATCCTGCTTTAGAAATGTGCATCTAAAATCATGCATACTCGCTCAGTCATACCTAGTTAAACTGTTGATGCATGAAAAGGGTATAAAACAGCCTCCCCCATGTTTTAAACAAACTGGCAAACAATCCTGTGTCTCTTGAAAAACCTAGAACAACATGATTTAGGTAAAACAACTCCTACACTATTTTTCAATAATTCCGGTAACAATTGAGGATTATGCCACGCCTAGGCAAGCCTGGGGTAATTAAGGCTGTTAAAAACTGGAATGAGCTTCTTTCATGTGTACTGTCTAACTATCGGCATGCTTAAAATCAGTAGGTAAAAAATGGATTAAGACTTCCTCTCTGAGTTATGCAATAAATCTTCCTCTTTGTTATTTTCACTTAGATACCATGCTTTAGGATCTGAATTAAAACAAAGACCTTAACTGTGTTTGAGTCATGTTAATTCTTTGTATTATCTGTGGAGGTACTTGAGCCCTTTCCTATTTACATGTTATCCCCTTATCTTCAATCCTATCTGTTTTCTGTACGTCGCCTTAGTATTTTACCTTTAAACCTGAGGGTCTGCCTAGAACCTCCCTCATAGGATAGAAGTCCTAAACTCCTTCGGGACTAATAGGAAGGGACGGGTAATAGCATGCAATAGAGGTCGTGACCAACACTCGCTCTAATTACCTTTACGGGGTGGGAAGGGCAGATATGGATATGATGACCGGTGCGCTAATACCACGTGTAGCCCCTCTTCGAGGAGAGTCATATCGGGTATTGCATTTATGTGATCCATATTACAAACAAACCTAGGATACCCCTACCCTATAGACATGTTTAGACTATAATCCTTTTTAAAATCTATTATCTATTTTCAAACTAGTAACATATGTGTGCTTAGACTATGAATATTTAAAAATCCCCTGCTATTTGGACATTAATTGTTTACTTGCTAGTTTTACAAATTCACAAATGTTATTTGGCGGGGAACCACACTTGTGGATTCTTAGGGGTGCCTAATACCTTCCCCTTAGGATAATTTCAAGCCCTTACCTTGTCTCTGGTTGTCAAACTTAGTTGTAAATGAACCCCCCAATTGGTGTCCTAATGCACCTTAAAATCGTTAGGTGGCGACTCTTTGAAACATTCAAACCCCTTTCCCAGAAGGAATGAGTTGCCCCAACCAATGTCATAAACCATTTGACCTGCCCCGAAAGGAGTGTTGGGAAAAAGGGGGCGCGATAGATTGATCTTCCTTGGACATGGATCTTATCCGAGTGTTGCATTCCGGAGATGGATCTTCTCTATGGGGCTGGATTGGCCTTCCTCAGTACTGAGTGACTATGGTCACCGGTGTTTATGCATATTCCGGGATGGATCTTCCCTGGGCCTGAGAGCCATATACAGTACTGGGTGGACTTATGTCTGAGATTTGCGAGCACTATGTGCATTTCCACCCTGTTGATACATTGGCATGTAGAGTATACTGAGTTATACATGGGTTACTGATCATACCTGACATATTCTGTTTTCATTATCTATTAGAACTGTGAACATCCCTAAATTCTGTACACTGTTTTTATTACATTTACTGAGGTTTTGTCCGTCACTACATCTTAGCCTATAGTTTGGGTTCGTTACTTCTGAGTTGGTGTAACGTTACCCCTGCACCTTGCGTGCAGGTCCAGGTACATCGGGACCCAGTAGCGGTTGCTGATTTGCTGTCACAGTTTCTTTTGGAGTCTTTGAGGTAGCAGCTGGCGATCGCAACCTCGTTTTCTCCTTCTTTACCTTCCTATCACATTTTATTATTTCAGACAGTAAGTATTATGTCCACTTTGTATTTCAATATTTTATTTATATTCGCTCATGACTCGGTGACACTAGTTCTAGGATTGGTTTTATTTATGTTTTAATGGTGTTAAACTTTTAAATGTTTTATAAAATGAGACTTTGCCGCAAATATAGTGATCTTTCTGAAAGGAAACTTAAATTAAATAAAATGTGTGGCTGGCCTGATTTCACTATAGGCGCCATCACGGCCGGGTTGGTTTTGAGGTCGTGACAAGTTGGTATCAGAGCTCTAGGTTACATAGGACTCACCAGTCATGAGCAGGTTTAGTAGAGTCTTGCGGATCGATACAGAGACGTCTGTACTTATCTTCGAGAGGCTGCAGAACCCTTAGGAAAAATCTCACATTCTTGAATTCTTGTCGTGAGGATCCATTTATTTAGCTAAAAATGTAACTCTTTGAATCCCTTTCATGTATTCGAATTGGCACGTGAGCGCTCGGTATCAGCTGTGCTTCGACGGCTTGTGAGTTCCATGGTGAGGTGCGAGATGCGATTTTAGCATGTTGATAATGGTCCAGTCTTGGGGACATAAGGTCGAGTTTATTCTGTGGCTTGAGTGTTGAGATTTCGATCGTGTGAGCCGTGCATTTGGGACTTATATGTCCGTTTGTGTCCTTATCGATGGGGTTTTGTGAGGGGATGACTATGTGGCGAGTGTGATTCGATGGTAGCTGTGTTCAAATTGTTTGATTGTGACAAAAGGATTGACTGTAAATGTGGAAGAACTATTGAGTGTTTGATTTCTTTTTCGAGTTGGCATATGGCTTTGAGTTGTGAGTGTATTGGAAAACCTCTCATGTTGTTTAGTTGTGCAGTGAAGCGGATCTTTCTGTTGTGTTATGAGTTCCTGGTGATGTCTTTTGGGTTGACCAATGCCCCAGTAGTGTTCATATATTCTATTAATAGTGTATTCCAATTGTATTTATACTCTTTAGTTATTGTATTCATTGATAGCATCCCGGCGTACTCACGTAGCCAGTAGGAGCATACTCATCATTTGAGGAGGGTATTATAGAGATTGATGGAGGAGAAGCTTTATGCAAAGTTCTCCAAGTGTGAATTTGTTGCTCAGTTCAGTAGCATTCTTGGGGAACGTGGTGTCCATTGAGGGTATTCAGGTGGTCAGACGAGTGTGGAGAGGGCTTCCAGGAGCTCAAGACTGCTTTGACCACAACTCCAGTGTTAGTTCTACCATCAGCTTCAGGTTCTTATACCGCGTATCTTGATGCCTCTAGGATATGCATTAGTTGTGTTTTAATGCAGGAGGGTATAGTGATTGCGTGATAACTATGATTTCTAGAAGGGTATAAAGATGATATCAGTTTGAGGTTAAGCATGCGTGGTTATATCCCGCGGGGTGTTATGAGGTTGTGTGATCCTTAGGTGGTTTTATAGCAAGCACTTATTTACCTGTAAATGTTATATGTTGTAAGTTGAGTTTAGATCGCTCGTGGAAGTTGGCACGACTATTGCAATGGTGAATGCGAGATTGCAAATGTTAAATGGTTTGAGTTATATATGAGCTTATGAAGGATTTAGTTGAATCTCAGTGTGATATGGCGGCGGTGTTAGCGTATGGGCATTGTGAGTTATATATTGTTTTGATCTATGGCTTTGAGCCAAGTGGGGGAGGTTGCTAATGATAAGTTGGTTGCACGATTATGCAAGGTATTGGGTTCAGTTCGAGGTATACTGGTGAATCAATTATGACCTGCAGAGGTGAAGTCTGAGAAGACTCGAGTAATGGAAATTTTTGGATACAGGTGGTAATGTACTCTATGGATGGATAGGTTTTATTGAATGATTGAGTTATAACTGTAAATGGTGTAGTGCGTGCAGAGTAGGAATTTGCTTGATTGCTTCGAAGTGTGGGTTACTTCCTAGTATATTGGTGTGCAAATGGGGTCAGGTCGTTTGATCTGTTTAATCAGTTTAATTGAGATTTGTGTAGAGTGGATGACTCTCGAGAATGGTTCTGATGGATTCAACGTTATACGTAACAATTCGGAATCTTCAAGGTGTGCATTTGGCTAGAACTGAGATTTACATTGGAGGGTGTCAAGACTTTCTACATTATCATGGATTCTACATATCAGTATCAGGCAAGTGAAGGTAATGGCTTTAGATTCGCAGGAAGTCTCTTCAGGGTAAGTATTTTGAATGTGGTACTTTTGGGGATATTTTAGAGAGTATTCAGCGGCTTACGAGCCTTAGACGGTACGGTCTTATGCTTGGGTCTCATGTTGTGAGTCTAGGTTGAGAATTGTGGTATTATGGGAAGGAGAAGTATCAATTCGAAGGTAAGTCACAAGCAACTTAGGTAAATAGGACAACTTTGTAGTAGGTCGGATTGGCATGGTAAGGGATATGATTAGTTCTTTGGGTGTTTATGAGGCAATGAGTTTTTACAGGTGTTTCTTAGCGATGCTCTTGGGTTTTGGTGACCTGCGTAGCTAAGTTGAGTTAGAAAGATTCAGTCCTAACGGATTAGTGTTGTACAAATGGGATTCAGATAGTTTCTGATGGTTTCTACCACGGTTAGAGATGTATATTTTCTACTGGCGTGAGGTGCAAGTGATGTATAGTGATTTTGCTTCTAAATGGGATCAAATGGAAAGTTCTTGGCTAGTTGAATACGTAGTTGCTTGTGGCTCGGAAGGGAGCATAAAGTTCTCATATGTATCATAGGATGGCATGGCGTATGCGGTATGTTGTGTAGAGTAGAGATTTGCACATGTGAGGTCATGGTTCAGTTTTGGGAGGAAGGTAAAAAATTCTTAGACATCATTGGCAGTTTCAGATGAATAGGCAGATGATATCACTATTGGGTGGCTTGATGAAGGTATACATTTCAGAAAGGGGCAATGTGTGGAGTTGAGGGTGCTTCATTGGTATTGCGACGCTCTTTTGTTGGATCGACACTGATATTCAAGATTGCTTGGTGACACGGAAGAATTTAAGGGGTATCCCTCATGGAGTGATTGATATATTCGAGCGGTGGAGTTGGGAATTCATGGACTTCGAGACTGAGAGTTCTCATAAACAGATTATTTTGTGGTTGTGGATTGTGAGGATGCGAGCAAAGCTAGCCATATGTTAGTAAATGCCATGATTCAGTCATTGTGAACCTTCAGAGAGTTATTTATCTGTTGCGGGTGACCAGAGTTGATTTAGGGTTATTGGTAGGCTCAATATGGGTGTGTGTTATGCACCGAGTCGGAAATATTGACTCCGAATTGCTATTGTTGAGGGATGTACCATTCGATTGTCATTGAGTTTATTCATATTATGGAGTGATCTATGAGTTACCCTTCGGTGTTGCGAGGAGTGGTGATTGTTGGTTATATGCACATATGGTGCGGATTTATTTGGGCTTTATAGCAGGATTTGAGTAAGGTAAGTAATTGGGTATTGTGGGATTGAGACGTATTGGTTATGTTCTTTCTGATTCGTGTGGCATGGTATCATCCAATTCCCCCGTGGTTATGGAAATGCATTTGGAGTACTTGATGTCGAATGGCACATGGTCATTGATTTTGAGCAAGGTGGCTTGAAGTATTTCATGTGGAACAGCGTTTGGATGGGATCACGCATTGTAGCAGAGTTATATGGAGGTATGATCCTTGGTGTCAGATTCGTGTGTTTTAATTTTACGATGTGTTCCAGGCTCTTAGCATGGTGTTTTGATGGTAATTGTTAATGGTGGGATAGTCCCCCCGTGTGAGTATTTTCTATGATTTGAGTTTGTGGATGTTGCTATTGAGTGCACGAGTTGCACATGCTATGGCTTTGGATTGTATTGATGCGTCATGTCATTAGAGTGGTCGTGTTGGATGAGAAGATGTCATTGGGCCTAGAATGAATACTACCAGAGTTGACTACAACATGGTTGGAAGGATGATATCTGAAGTTGGCTTAGAAATTTGCTATAGTTCCTGTCGGAGAAAGAGGGGGCTCCATGACTGGCTGATCGGACGAATGGTTGCTAGTTTATACGTGTTTCTTTCATCATTGGCAGTATATGAAAGTGTTAGAGCGAGACATTGCTTGATAAGAGGTTATGTACCGGTATTGGGTTGTTTTGAGCAGCTATTGTGATTAGGAGTTATCGCTATGAGTGTTTGAGTCATGCAATATATTATGTGATTACATCTTGGGTTACGGATATGGCTTGATACAACGTGTTCAGACTTATTTAGTTTATAGTTGTGGAATTTTGACCTAGTAAATTATTTCATAAGTGGAAATTTGATTCTAAGGTTCGGAGGCCTCATCCAGTGTCTCCTCATCGGCTACCCTGGTCTGGGTAGCTCGATACTGCCCCTCACGCGAGTCATCAACTCGGAGGCTTCTTCTTTTTCTTCTTCGTTAGACTCGTCCCTCAGTCGACTGAACGAATCCGATGGGACCTCTCGGGCGCTGGCAATTTGCTTGGATTCGCGCACCAACCTCCTTTTTTGCTTTTTTCTTCTCCGAGTTCAGAGAACTCGGAGCCCTTTTTCTCTTCTTCTCTTTATTCTACCTTGGAACAGATGGTTCAGGGAGGATGTATTCATCATCAGATGGGGGCCTCATTTCGACATCTTTGGGAAGAACTTTAATGGAAGAAGAAGTAAGAACGAGTGCAGCGAGAAAACTAAGTGTTATTCACTATGTAGAGAAAACTCACCATGAGCACGGGCTGCGATGTCGTTTCCTCAGTAGCAGCAAATGGAACATTTTCCTCTTCAGCCAGTCGTGAGGTAGAGGGAGTTTCTTTTTGGGAAACAGACTTAGAAGTCTTTGCCATTTTTTGATGAAGATGAAGATGAAGGAGTTAAAGGGGTACGCTTGAATACGTTCAGTCAAAGGAAGAACCCTTACAAAGCTCTCAAGAAATTGAGGTAAGCACTTGAAAATGCAAAGGTCTTTAAGAACAAGAGTAGGAAACTATTTGATGTAAAGTTTGAATGAATGAAGAAGGAAGTATTTATAGTTTGCAAATGATAGTTCAAAACATGTAGTGACCGACCAACAACTGACGAACATTTAGTGACATTAAGATATGACTGACGAGATGTTTCACTCATTTTGTCGTTTCTGGCGCAAAGTATCGGGACAAAGATCGAGGGCTCATATCGTTCCTCGTCGTTTAGTCTCCGAAAAATGAGGGAACTATCTGTATACGGTTAAATTTTAGTTTATCTATTGCATGACAGATCAGGGATGAAACATAATGGATTGGAGATTGAACCTAGGCACGAGGTTAGAACATGCGTCCTCAAGATTATCGAGTCTGTGACCCCGAAACTGACCCTGACTCTGAATTAGCTCGAGAAAACATTATCGAACCAAATAACAGAATGTCAAAATATTTGTTACTGGTCGGATATCACGGCGGGAATCTCGATGCGTATCAATAAAACCGATTAATTAGCAAATCATGAGATTTTTACCTTATATAGAATTGTACCTAAAGTACGACTCCTCTACTATATAAAGGGAGTATAATTATTTGTAAAGTACATTGTAACATGCATTCAAAAGCAATAAAGTATTTAGTTATTATTATCTCATTACTCTGTTCCGGCACCGATTGTAGCTTTTTTGCCTCGAGGATGATCAACCTTCAAAGCTAAGATCGATCAACTTGTGTGGTTTGCATTTACTTTTTGTTATCATTTATTTCAATATTAATTTGATTTCTCATTTTGTATTAAGTTAGACCACCTATCCTTAAACCCGCGTATAAATTCAATTGTTATCCAATTTTGTGGGTAAACAAGCCAAAATCTCGAAGACTCTCGGATTGCTCCAACTCACCCAACGCAATGTTTATGTCCCCCTCCCCGTTCAACAATCTGTGGAATCATGTCTGTCATCTTTGTCTAATATGATTAAAAAAATTATAATTTCATGAAGGAAAATGAATACTTACATAAAAAGGTGATAAAAGCCGTTTCTTCAAAGTTTCAAACTCATCTTTGAAAAATCATTCCAATGTATAAGTTCAAAATCTTTTCGAAAAAAAATTGAACGGACAAACGGGTCCTTAATAGTTCAATGGTCAATTTTTATCCAAAAAATCAGATTCTTAGCCAAAGCTATTTTAAGAAGTACTCGGGCTTCTCATAATCAGAGGAATTAACTAAGACAATGATGGAAATAAGAACTTTATAGGAAAATAATAAGAGCACAAGAATGTAAAGTATATTTCAGCAATGATCAGAACGTGTCCATACAAGTAGTATCTTATTCCCTTTTATAGGAAATTTTTTAGTACAACGTATATTCCTCTTAATAATTGAGCATTAATGAGTATTTATATCATTAATGATACGTTACAATAGGTAATCATAACTGTTGCGTGAAGATTCAGTAACGTTTAAACTCATTGATTGAAGATCTATGAATCTCCCCTCTTTTTAGCCCTAGTTCATTTTGATCGTGTCTCTTTAACTCCTCAAATAGATTCGAGCACCCGCTTCTAATTATCTCTTAGGTGTTTATCCCGTATCTCTTTGTTCCGTATCTCTTTCTAAACTCTCATCCAGTTGTTGCTTTTCCATTGATCCATGTAGCTTGCTTCATCGTCTAATTTATTACACGTGTAATATCTATTTTTTACCAATACATATAGTCCCACCACTTTTTATTTATTTATCAATTAAATATTTGGTAAGTGGACACTTATTTATGGCGGGAATATTTGCCGTCGTTTTACTCATGCCATTGAACCTGCCTTTGAACTTATACGTCGCTTGTTACTTCCATTAAATGCATGTGCCGCGTGGCAATCCCAGAGTGGTTATGTAATTCCTCAGTGTATTTTAGGCCTTTTTGTGACTGCATCAGTCACGAAGTGGCAGTTTTCATAATGGCATTCCCATCATTGTTTTCCATTTTTTGACGGTTGCCTTTGTGTATAAATACCCCTGTTGCCTTTGCTTCTACGAAAAACTTCCATCTTTCTTTCATAACTTGTAAATTCAATTATGTCTTCTTCAAACCAAGACCCTAAAAGAGTCATAATAGTAGATGAACTATCTCTTTCTCCTGCTCCGGTTCTAAGTAGGAGGGGTGGTAGACTAAGGAATTTAGGGTCATCATCTACTAGGGGTTCTTCTTCTCAACGTAATATTACTCCTCCTCCAGCTTCTAGGGCTAATGTTACTCTTTCGTCTTCTTCTAGGGCCAGAGCTTCTTCTTCACATAGATCTTCTTCTAGGAGTAGAGAATCCAATGAACCGCTTTGTGAGCCTACGGTAGATGAAATCATACCCGCTGAACTTTCCTTTGTAAACGATAGTGATTGCGCTGATCTTTACCCTGTTATTGGAAATTTGATTTCCCGGTCTTGGTCCCCAATGAAAATCAAAGGATAACTTCTTACAAAGCTAGTTTTTCTTTCGTATATACATATCCCTTTACTTTAGGTTTCAAGCCTCCCATCGACCCAGTCATTATAAAGTTTTGTTGCTTTTTTAACGTGTGTTTGGGACAAATCAGTCCTATCATTTGGAGGGCAGTAGCATGCCTTAGGTATTTGGCTAACATGGCTTCACTTCCCTTTACCTTTTATCACTTGATCCATCTTTACTCTCCCAAATTATTCCGCCAGGGAGATTTTACTCTTGTGGCGAGGAGTAAGAGAGCCTTAGTCATTCCTGATGATGACTAAGTTGTCTACTTACTTATTTCCATATCTTGATGAATGTTCAGTCCCATGACTATTTTAATCTTTTTTTCAGCAACTATGAGAACTGTTGAGGAGATTCCCAGTTTTCGTGGTTGGGTAGAAAAATTGTTGTCGATTTCTCCAATGGAAGAAAGGTCTTGGAAATACCTTTCTGCTAGGTTTGGTGGAAATTAAAAACTCATGGTAAGTTTTCTTCTTTACTTTTTGTCACGACCCGTTTCCGGGTTGTGATGGCGCCTGTCGTGGAACCAGGCTAGCCAAACGTTACAACAATACTCAATTCATTTACTAAAGAAATTTACTCATCATTGGCTCAAGTCATAGAAATACTAACACTTTAATCATTTGAAACAGTCTATCAAAAGAAATGAGCTCCAACAATCACCCTAGGATCTGGAGTCACGCAGTCCTGAGCTACTAACATCAATACAACTAAGAATAATAAAACTGAAGTTTTAAGTTTCAAAGTTCTAATACATAAGGGAAGAGTAGGGAAAAGAGGGACGGGACAGCGAACGCAAGCTGCTACCTCGTCGACTCTGAGAGAATGGCTGCTATCACCGCTCCGCGTCAAATCTCGGTGCACCTAGATCTGCACACACAGTGTGCAGGTAAGTAACGAAAACAACCTACGGTCTGAGGAGGTAGTGACGAACTCAACCTCCGTAAATCACAGTTCAAATAATGAATATTTCAGGAATAACCGAGTATATCAGTGACAATATCCGTAAATAACAATTAAATGCCATGTATGTATCATGCAACTCTCACAGGTAGTCCTCTCGGTACACATAATTGGCCATTGGCCCAGGGAAATCCATCCCGTAACATGTACGACGTGGTGACTCAGTCACTAAGTACCGAGGGAGCAGGCCAATTCAGCCTTTCGGAGAAATCCATCTCCGGGATATCATACTCATTCATAATCTGTACCAGGGAAATCCATCCCTCCATATCTCATAAACAGTATCTGTGCCAGGGAAATCCATCCCACTATATGTCATATCTCAGACAAATCCATGTCCAGGGAAATCCATCCCTCAATAACTGTGCCCTCACCGGGGGTGTAAAGACTCCGGAGGGGCCGCCAAGGATATGGCCCAAGCGTTATATATATATCAATCCCACGAAGGGTGTATCATCTCAACATTTGGCTCTAGGCCCATACTCAGTCAGAATTACCAGTCTCCTCACAATACTCTCATTATGTAACAACCCAAACAATGGCAATGCATGATAACTAAATGAATTCTGAGACTGAAATACGAATATGTATATAATAACAGGACTGAGTATGCACAAGTAAAGTTCACAATAGAAATAACAGTGAAGGACCCTTTTCCGGTCTCCACATATAGACATGTAGTCTTATCATTTATACTTGTTGTGTTACTTTTAGTTTCTACGCATTAATAGCGTTCACAGTACCTATATCATGATGGAATAACAGTTAAACCGTGCCTGGGGATAAGCTGGGCCACAAAAATTCAACCAACACTCATATGCCCGTCACTTGGCGAGTGTATCGTAGTAACTATCATCAATTAGCATGCACATTGGGGTTTTGAACCCCTCAGTTCCAAGGTTGAAGCCGTTACTTACCTCGAAACCGGCTCAACTCTACTCGGCCTGGCCCTTTCCTCGAGAATCGGCCTCCAAATGCTCCAAATCTATCAATAATCAATTACATGGCGTCACAATGTGCTAAGGAACAATCCCCAAATCAAAATTTAGCAAAAATACCAAAATCCCGAATTCGGTCAAAACCCGGCCCTCGGGCCCACGTCTCGAAAGTCAGAAATTTTCACAACACTAGGTCCCTTGTCCTTTCCCGAGTCTAACCATACCAAGAACACGAAAATCGGACCTCAAATGGTCCTCCAATTCCCCCATTCTTCCTCTCTTAAACCCAAGCCCTAACCACCATTTTTCTACTGTTTTTACCCATGATTTCAACCTAAAATCGTTCTTAATGCACAACATAACGAGTTTTGAGTCCAAGAAACTTACCTCCTTGAAGAAACAACGAAATCCCTCTTCAAATGCCTTCAAAACCTCCAACCCGTGTGTAAAAATGGTGAAAGAGGACAAATTTCGCGAAGGCTGCCTTTTTATAGTTCTGCCCAGACATTTCCGCAATAGCGGTGCATTTCTCGCACCTGCGGCTCCGCAGGCGCGACATTTTAACCGCACCTGCGAAAGTCACTTAAACGCCCAGGCTCCGCGCTTGCGATCGCTTCACCGCAACGGCGGGTCCGCAGGGGCGACACATTTACCGCGCCTGCGATCCTTCACTTAACTCTCAGAGTCCGCGCCTGCGAACCCATCCCCCGCACTTGCGACCTCGCAGGTGCGACCTTTCTTCCGCCCTTGCGATGAATTTCCTCCCCTGCAAATTTACTCTCGCGCCTGCGATGTCCGCACCTGCGGCCCAATCATCGTAGGTGCGATCACACCAGCAGTAGCAGCTTCAGCTGCATTTCAAGTCACAATTCCTTCGTTTAACGTCCGAAATCAAACCCGAGCCCCTCGGGACCCCAACCAAACTTACCAACATATCCAACATGGTTATTCAAACTTAGTCGAGCCATTAAAACACCCAAAACAATATCAAAACCATAAATTCTCATCCAATTCAAGCCTATGATTCCCAAAAAATTTCGAAACACGCATTTGATCAAAAACTCAACCAAACCATCTCCAAATGACCTGAAATTTTGCGGGCAAGTCCAAAATGACCTAACGAAGCTACAGCAACTCTCGGAATCCCATTACGACCCTCGGATCAAAATGTCACTTATCAACCGGAATTCGCCAAATTACTAACTTCGCCAATTCAAGCCTAATTCTACACCGGGCATCCTAAAAATATTCTGAACACACTCCTAAGTCCCAAATCACCTAACGAAGCTATCCGAACCATAAAATCCGCATTCCGAGTTCGTTTACCAATAAGTCAACTCCGGGTTGACTTTTCCAACTCTAAAGCTCTTGTTAGAGACTAAGTGTCTCAATCCACTCTATTTTCACTCCGAACCCGAACCAATCAACCCCAATACTCCATGAACAGTCTAACCGAGCTACTACAAGACAGAAATAAAGGAATAAATGCGTATACTG